>OW240918.1:156384782-156408340 GCA_933207985.1 Pelobates cultripes
GGTTATGTGAGGGTATTATAATGGGGGCTAGGTTATGTGAGGGTATTATAATGGATGGCTAGGTTATGTGAGGGTATTATAATGGGGGCTAGGTTATGTGAGGGTATTATAATGGGGGCTAGGTTATGTGAGGGTATTATGATGGGGGCTCGGTTATGTGAGGGTATTATAATGGGGGGCTTGGTTATGCGGAGCTAGGTTATGTGAGGGTATTATAATGGGGGGCTAGGTTATGTGAGGGTATTATAATGGGGGCTAGGTTATGTGAGGGTATTATGATGGGGGCTCGGTTATGTGAGGGTATTATAATGGGGCTCGGTAATGTGAGATTATTATAATGGGGGCTCATTATGTGAGGTGTTATTATAATGGGGGCTAGGTTATGTGAGGGTGTGTGTGCTTATGATGGGGGCTAGGTTATGTGAGGGTATTATAATGGGGGACTCGGTAATGTGAGATTATTATAATAGTGGGCTGGGTTATGTGAGATTATTCTATTATAATGGGGGCTAGGTTATGTGAGGGTATTATAATGGGGGGCTAGGTTATGTGAAGGTATTATAATGGGGGGGCTTGGTTATGTGACGGTATTATGATGGGGGCTAGGTTATGTGAAGGTATTATAATCGGGGGCTAGGTTATGTGAGGGTATTATAATGGGGGCTCGGTAATATGAGGTAATTATAAGGGGGCTTCAGCCAATGTATGGGGAATTGTCATGGTGATTATATTAGCAGGGTGCTAGGTTATACAATGGGATTATTATAATGGGGTCTAAGAGGTTTAGATTATAATAAATAATCAGGCCATATATTATAACAAAGGGGGCTGGAGAATAGGCAATTATGGAAGAATAGTGAGTGGGGGCAAAAATAGGAGGGGGTAATTGAAGAATAGTGGGGGCAGGAAAATTCAAGGGGGTATTTGAAGAATAGTGATGACAGAATAATGAGAGGGGGTAATTGAAGAATAGTGAGGGCTTGAGAATGGGAGGGTGTAATTGAAGAATAGTGGGGGCAGGAGAATAGGATGGGGTAATGGATGAATAGTGGGGGCAGGAGAATGGGAGGAGGGTAATTGAAGAATAGTGGGTGCTAAGCTGTGACATATAGAAACATAGAATCTGACGGCAGATAAGAACCATTCGGCCCATCTAGTCTGCCCAATTTTCTAAATACTTTCATTAGTCCCTGGCCTTATCTTATAGTTAGGATAGCCTTATGCCTATCCCACACATGCTTAAACTCCTTGACTGTGTTAACCTCTACCACTTCAGCTGGAAGGCTATTCCATGCATCCACTACCCTCTCAGTAAAGTAATACTTCCTGATATTATTTTTAAACCTTTGTCCTTCTAATTTAAGACTATGTCCTCTTGTTGTGGTAGTTTTTCTTCTTTTAAATATAGTCTCCTCCTTTACTGTGTTGATTCCTTTATATATTTAAATGTTTCTATCATATCCCCCCTGTCTCGTCTTTCCTCCAAGCTATACATGTTAAGATCCTTTAACCTTTCCTGGTAAGTTTTATCCCGCAATCCATGAACCAGTTTAGTAGCCCTTCTCTGGTATCATTATGCTTCTGAAGATACGGTCTCCAGTACTGTGTACAATACTCCAAGTGAGGTCTCACCAGTGTTCTGTACAATGGCATGAGCACTTCCCTCTTTCTACTGCTAATACCTCTCCTATACAACCAAGCATTCTGCTAGTATTTCCTGCTGCTCTATTACATTGTCTGCCTACCTTTAAGTCATCAGAAATAATCACCCCTAAATCCCTTTCCTCATATGTTGAGGTTAGGACTCTATCAAATATTCTGTACTCTGCCCTTGGGTTTTTACGTCCAAGATGCATTATCTTGCACTTATCCACGTTAAATTTCATGGACAGAATATTTAATTTCTCACCGAGGCTGTATGGAAGGGGTTAAAGAGTACTTATTTGTTAAGGTATATATTTGTGAAGTGCAAACATCATCCACGATGTGATACAAATGGAAATGGCTCTCACAAACAGACAATGATCACTCATACTGAGTGTAAGAATGTCATACATGAGTGTGAGTTTTCATTTACCTGACATTCAATTTATTTTTAAAACTTATGTGAGAAATCAGGCAGAGAGGTATTATATGGAGGGTATGATGGACAGACTAAAAGATGGCGGTAGAGGTGTTATATGGAGGGTATGATGGACAGACTGAACGATGGCGGTAGAGGTGTTATATGGAGGGTATGATGGACAGACTGAACGATGGCGGTAGAGGTGTTATATGGAGGGTATGATGGACAGACTGAAAGATGGCAGTAGAGGTGTTATATGAAGGGTATGACGGACAGACTGAACGATGGCGGTAGAGGTGTTATATGGAGGGTATGACGGACAGACTGAACGATGGCGGTAGAGGTGTTATATGGAGGGTATGATGGACTGACTGAAAGAGGGAAGTATAGATTTAGGACAAGAGAATTGTCAGACAGAGGGACATGTGACGAGGACATAGATAAAGGGAAAGAATAGCCAGCAAGAGTTACAGATAAGGAAAGAGAGGAAGACAGGAAGGGAGGATAATCCATTAGGGGATAAAGCGAGGGAGGTAGGCACAGGATAAGAGACACATTCACAGATTGACAAACAGACGCAGCAACGCAGCGACTGCAATAAGTGCTAAATTCAATCTCCATATTTTATTTCTATTTCAGGAATTAAACCTCAAGCAAGTGCAGGAAGAAATTCCCTCTATCAGCCTGAGTATGTTCGAGGTATGTATCCAGGTCTACTGCTACAAACATCTCTCCCAGAGCCTGACCTGCCCCGACCTAACACCCTGTATCTGACCTGCCCTGACCTAACACCCTGTATCTGACCTGCCCTGACCTAACACCCACCTACAGTCTGTATCTGACCTGCCCTGACCTAACACCCACCTACTGTCTGTATCTGACCTGCTGTGACCTAACACCCACCTACAGTCTGTATCTGACCTGCCCTGACCTAACACCCACCTACAGTCTGTATCTGACCTGCTCCGACCTAACACCCACCTATAGTCTGTATCTGAACTGCCCTGACCTAACACCCACCTACAGTCTGTATCTGACCTGCTGCGACCTAACTCCCACCTACAGTCTGTATCTGACCTGCTGCGACCTAACACCCACCTACAGTCTGTATCTGACCTGCCCTGCCCTAACACCCACCTACAGTCTGTATCTGACCTGCTGCGACCTAACACCCACCTACAGTCTGTATCTGACCTGCTGTGACCTAACAACCACCTACAGTCTGTATCTGACCTGACCTAACACCCACCTACAGTCTGTATCTGACCTGCCGCGACCTAACACCCACCTACAGTCTGTATCTGACCTGCCCTGACCTACCCCACCTACAGTCTGTATCTGACCTGACCTAACTCCCACCTACAGTCTGTACCTGACCTGCTGCGACCTAACACCCACCTACAGTCTGTATCTGACCTGCCCTGACCTAACTCCCACCTACAGTCTGTATCTGACCTGCTGCAACCTAACACCCACCTACAGTCTGTATCTGACCTGTCCTGACCTAACTCCCACCTACAGTCTGTATCTGACCTGCCCTGACCTAACACCCACCTACAGTCTGTATCTGACCTGCCCTGACCTAACTCCCACCTACAGTCTGTATCTGACCTGCTGTGACCTAACTCCCACCTACAGTCTGTATCTGGCCTGCTGCGACCTAACACCCACCTACAGTCTGTATCTGGCCTGCTGCGACCTAACACCCACCTACAGTCTGTATCTGACCTGCTGCGACCTAACTCCCACCTACAGTCTGTATCTGTCCTGCTGCGACCTAACACCCACCTACAGTCTGTATCTGTCCTGCTGCGACCTAACACCCACCTACAGTCTGTATCTGACCTGCTGCGGCCTAACACCCACCTACAGTCTGTATCTGACCTGCCCTGACCTAACACGAACCTACAGTCTGTATCTGACCTGCCCTGACCTAACACCCACCTACAGTCTGTATCTGACCTGCTGCGACCTAACTCCCACCTACAGTCTGTATCTGACCTGCTGCGACCTAACACCCACCTACAGTCTGTATCTGACCTGACCTAACACCCACATACAGTCTGTATCTGACCTGACCTAACACCCACCTACAGTCTGTATCTGACCTGACCTAACACCCACCTACAGTCTGTATCTGACCTGACCTAACTCCCACCTACAGTCTGTACCTGACCTGCTGCGACCTAACACCCACCTACAGTCTGTATCTGACCTGCCCTGACCTAACTCCCACCTACAGTCTGTATCTGACCTGCTGCAACCTAACACCCACCTACAGTCTGTATCTGACCTGTCCTGACCTAACTCCCACCTACAGTCTGTATCTGACCTGCCCTGACCTAACACCCACCTACAGTCTGTATCTGACCTGCCCTGACCTAACTCCCACCTACAGTCTGTATCTGACCTGCTGTGACCTAACTCCCACCTACAGTCTGTATCTGGCCTGCTGCGACCTAACACCCACCTACAGTCTGTATCTGGCCTGCTGCGACCTAACACCCACCTACAGTCTGTATCTGACCTGCTGCGACCTAACTCCCACCTACAGTCTGTATCTGTCCTGCTGCGACCTAACACCCACCTACAGTCTGTCTGGCCTGCTGGAGCCACAACTTTACCCGCCACAGTCTGTATCTGACCTGCACCAGGCCCTAACACCCACCACAGTCACCAGCCCATCCTGACCTGCCCCTGACCTAACACCCACCCACAGTCTGTATCTGACCTGCTGTGACCTAACACCCACCTACAGTGCAGCCCAATCTGACCTGCTCGACCCCTAACTCCCACCCACCAGTCTGTATCTGACCTGCCCTGACCTAACACCCACCTACAGTCTGTATCTGACCTGCCCTGACCTAACACCCACCTACTGTCTGTATCTGACCTGCTGTGACCTAACACCCACCTACAGTCTGTATCTGACCTGCCCTGACCTAACACCCACCTACAGTCTGTATCTGGCCTGCTGCGACCTAACTCCCACCTATAGTCTGTATCTGAACTGACCTGCTGCAACCTAACACCCACCTACAGTCTGTATCTGACCTGCCCTGCCCTAACACCCACCTACAGTCTGTATCTGCCCTGCTGCGACCTAACACCCACCTACAGTCTGTATCTGACCTGCTGCGACCTAACACCCACCTACAGTCTGTATCTGACCTGACCTAACACCCACCTACAGTCTGTATCTGACCTGCCCTGACCTAACACCCACCTACAGTCTGTATCTGACCTGACCTAACATCCACCTACAGTCTGTATCTGACCTGCCCTGACCTAACACCCACCAACAGTCTGTATCTGACCTGACCTAACACCCACCTACAGTCTGTATCTGACCTGCTGTGACCTAACACCCACCTATAGTCTGTATCTGACCTGCCCTGACCTAACACCCACCTACAGTCTGTATCTGACCTGCCCTGACCTAACTCCCACCTACAGTCTGTATCTGACCTGCTGTGACCTAACTCCCACCTACAGTCTGTATCTGGCCTGCTGCGACCTAACACCCACCTACAGTCTGTATCTGGCCTGCTGCGACCTAACTCCCACCTACAGTCTGTATCTGACCTGCTGCGACCTAACACCCACCTACAGTCTGTATCTGACCTGACCTAACACCCACATACAGTCTGTATCTGACCTGACCTAACACCCACCTACAGTCTGTATCTGACCTGACCTAACACCCACCTACAGTCTGTATCTGGCCTGCTGCGACCTAACACCCACCTACAGTCTGTATCTGGCCTGCTGCGACCTAACACCCACCTACAGTCTGTATCAGACCTGCTGCGACCTAACTCCCACCTACAGTCTGTATCTGTCCTGCTGCGACCTAACACCCCCACCTACAGTCTGTATCTGACCTGCCCTGACCTAACACCCACCTACAGTCTGTATCTGACCTGCCCTGACCTAACACCCACCTACTGTCTGTATCTGACCTGCTGTGACCTAACACCCACCTACAGTCTGTATCTGACCTGCCCTGACCTAACACCCACCTACAGTCTGTATCTGACCTGCTGCGACCTAACTCCCACCTACAGTCTGTATCTGACCTGCTGCGACCTAACACCCACCTACAGTCTGTATCTGACCTGCCCTGACCTAACACCCACCTACAGTCTGTATCTGACCTGCTGCGACCTAACTCCCACCTACAGTCTGTATCTGACCTGCTGCAACCTAACACCCACCTACAGTCTGTATCTGACCTGCCCTGACCTAACACCCACCTACAGTCTGTATCTGACCTGCCCTGACCCAACACCCACCTACAGTCTGCATCTGACCTGCTGCGACCTAACTCCCACCTACAGTCTGTATCTGACCTGCTGCGACCTAACTTCCACCTACAGTCTGTATCTGACCTGCTGCGACCTAGGCTTCTTGTAAAAGTATTGTCCATTAATGTGTGTATTGATTGCTTCCTGGTAACTAATGTAATGTGTACGATATGTCGATGGATGGAATGATTTCCTAATACTGGTTGTTTAATTAATTACAGCATTGTAAGCGTTAATTGGGCTGCCCTGAACTAAGACCTATGAGGTGAACTGTGGCTTTGATGTAATGGGTTAAATCATGTTGGTGTCTGGGAATTACTGCTATTACTGGTGTAGCAATTAAGACATGTTTTTTCAGTTTAAAGGTAGGTATTTTTACATCTCGACCAAGGAAGGGTGCCTCTTATTACCGGACTTCCGATAACACGCTGAATGAAGGGTCCTTCTGGAGGTGATCTCGGATTAATTATCTGGATTCACCGAGATGATCTGACCGGTTACAGCGAGATCACAAGTTCGTTATAGAAATATATCGCATTTTCAAATACAATAATTTAAACCCATTTAGATGAAATTCCTACAAATCGTTATGAGGCCAGCGTAGAGCTAGAGCTGAGCAGGGACGTCAATAAAATATCTTCTAATACCCAGAAGAACTTGGAAATCCATTTGGGGATTTCTATTTCCTTACTAAACGCTCGCACAGGACAGAAAGTGAATATTGGTTTGACACATAGCTTTTATACCAGAATAGGTGAGAGCGGTGTTAAGAGGGAAATTTCTAATCATTTTTTGGAGTCTAGTGCAGAGAATTTGGGATTTGTAACCCTTTCACCCACTGAAGCAAGTCACATGCCTGCCTGGGAGTAGTGGTGTTTGTATCTGACCATAGTTTGTGTCCATAATATGAATAGTATTTAAGCCGAAGAAGGCTTAATGTGACCTGAAACATTGACTTTCTTTTGTGGCAAATAAAGGCAATAATTCTCCATTAGTTGAAGCATTGCTGCTTTCTGATTTAACCCCTTCCTGGAGCCCTCCATGAGATACCAGCAGCAATATCTCAATCACTACAACCAGCACCACTTTGTATCTCACTCCTTTTTTTTTGCATATTTATTCATTAGGAGCTGCAGCTTCACAGCCTGGGAATTCAGGGCCGATGGGGGCCAAAGCAGGGGGTAAGTGTACTTTAATGTGATGTTTTGCAGGCTTGTCTGTATCTGCTGTCTGACGGTGCAGTCCATATCTGCTGTATAATCGTACTGTCCATGTTCAGTGTCTGATTTTACTGTCTGTATTCAGTGTCTAATCGTACTGTCTGTACTGTCCGTATGCACTGTCTAATCGTACTGTCTGTATCTGCTGTCTAATTGTACTGTCCGTATGCACTGTCTAATCGTACTCTCCGTTTGCACTGTCTAATCGTACTGTCCGTATGCACTGTCTAATCGTACTGTCCGTATGCACTGTCTAATCGTACTGTCTGTATCTGCTGTCTAATCGTACTGTCCGTATGCACTGTCTAATCGGACTGTCCGTATGCACTGTCTAATTGGACTGTCTGTATCTGCTGTCTAATCGTACTGTCCGTATGCACTGTCTAATCGGACTGTCTGTATCTGCTGTCTAATCGTACTGTCCGTATGCACTGTCTAATCGGACTGTCTGTATCTGCTGTCTAATCGTACTGTCCGTATGCACTGTATAGTCGTACTGTCCTTATGCACTGTCTAATTGTACTGTCTGTATCCAGTGGCGTAAATACCAGGGTCGCAGGGGTCGCGGCTGCGACCGGGCCCGGCCCACCAGGGGGCCCGGCCGCCCCTGCGACCCGGTATGTACGCCCAGGGCCAGCCTCTTCCCTTGGGGGGCCCAGGAGCCGACCACCCCAGGGCCCCCGAGGCTGGCCCTGCTGACCCCAGCGGGCAGGTTACAGCTTAGTGGCCGGCGCGTTGAGTATTTTCAGCGCCGCTTCCCTCGCCGCCAAGAGCTGGATACCGAGCCGAAGATGACGCCATCTTCCGGCTCCGGCATCCTACGCCGTGGGCGCCGCTACGAGGAGCGAAGAGGAAGCACTGAGGGGAAGTGTTCTTTTCGGGCGCCGTCACTGTTTCCAGGGAGCCCACAAAGGCAGCCGCTAGAGGATTCTCATGCATTCTCACTGTAGAAAATCACAGTGAGAAGACACTGAATATCTATAGGAAAGCATTGGAGTGCTTTCCTGCGGCATGCAGTTTGCAGGCGCCGCCTTCTGCCAAAGGTGGCAAACCTAGCCACTTGGACAACCAGAGACTGTTCTTTAAGGGTTGCCACTAGGTCGGGCGAGATATGCGCTGTACACCTATGTAGATGTTAAGGTATTTTCCGTGTTGCCTGTAATGCTGTTTCCGCCGAATGCAAATGGCGGTTTTGTATGGGGATTTTCTTTCGTTTCACGAACGGCACTTTAGAAAGCCGTTCGTGAACCGAACGCGATACCCCCTAATAGCCTACACACTTAGAGGCGTGTGGCGCTAGTTAACCGATTGCAACATTGTTGCAATCGGTTATTAGAGGCTCTCCTGGGTGGCCGTCGTTCGACTACCGACCATGCGGCGGTCGGCCATCTTGGATCCCTTGTTCGTCAGCGGGTTCGTGTCGTCGAACGCATATTACTACCAATGGTTATTCGACGGCACGAACACCGCTGAGCCTCCCAGACGTTCGGGAGTTTCAGGACCAAGTTCACCCAAAGCAATCGGTTCCTTTTATGGGTTTTGTAAGAAATGTGTTTTCTGTGCGGCGTTCGGTTAATTTGGCTGGGATCTGAGCGGCAATCTCACGAATGATGCGCCCAGACCCCAGCTATCTACCGAACGTCCATTCGTGTAAATCCACCGTGTATTTTAAAAGTTATGTATTTTTGTATGGATTGCCGGTTCTGCTGCACGAGGGGATAATCCCCTTAACGGTGCATTCTGGGAGATTGACCCCTCTCGTGCAGCGGTGCCTGATGGGAGAAATATGTTATACTGTAAGTCCCCCATGTAGTCCCCTCTGGGAGTGCCCCTGGGAAGGGACTCAGGAAACCCCTTGCATGGGGACTTGTATAAATTGTCCAGCCGAATAAAAGGATTTCAGTTGACTCTCAGAACTGTGTCTCGTCCGGTTACTGGGAGGTTGGGGATATTGCCTTGTTGTTTCAGCGCTTGACTGTGGATTCGTTTCTGAACCAGCGGAATTCGTGGATTATTTATTGGCGTTCCGCTACAATTGGTGGCAAGCGACGGGATCCAACTCTACAGCCGAATACAGCGCATTCGAATAGAAAGAACAACCGAACGGAAAGGCAATTCGTATGAAACAAGCAGACGAAAGCGATCAGTGAATGGGGACTGATTACACGGCATTAAAGAGACAGACGCTAAAGGAGCTGCTGGAGGCTAGAGGGAAAAGCGCTAGCAATAAATCGAAAGCAGTCCTGATTGCAGAGCTAATGGAGGGCGACCAAGCACACAGCAGTCCACCCCCACCTGCCAGAGAGGAAACACCGTACCAGAGGGAACTGAGAACCCGGCTGGAATTTGTACCACAGCCAGTAACCCTGGACATCTTAACTATACTGATGGCGGACGTCCAGGATTATATTATGGCACAGCAACACCAGAGGTCACCATCCAGGGCAGAATCCATCGCCAATTCATTCTGCGCTCCAGTGAAGCAGAAAATACCTTACCAGGCATTTAAAGCATTCTGCGAGGAGAAAGACGAGATTGACGGATACCTGCAGGATTTTGAACGGTTATGCGACCTACATGATCTAGAACAGGCTATGTGGGTACCCCTACTGGCAGGCAAGTTGGCAGGACGAGCAGCCGAGGCGTATCGCGCTGTGCCCAGAGAAGATAGCAAGGACTATTTTAAAGTTAAGAGGGCAATTCTGGAGAGGTATGCCATAACCCTGGAGGCGTACCGGCGTAAATTTCGGGGATTGAGGAAGCCCGAGAAAGATTCCCACGCTGAGTGGGCACATAAGCTCGACCAAGCGTCGCAAGGATGGATTCAGGCGAGCCAAGCTACCACAATGGAGGAACTGCGCCAGCTCATCTTGCTGGAACAATTTTTTTACGGACTGTCACCTGAGGCACAAGAATGGGTAAGGGACAGGAAACCCCTCACCCTAACCGAAGCCGCCCGGTTGGCGGATCAGCATTTTGACGCCCGAAGGCATCATGGGCTTCCCCACAGGGCTCCCCTGAGACCAGCTGTACCACACCACCCAACCATCTCCACACCCGCCAACGCTACTCCATTCCGGCCACCATCAGGAAACCCCCCACCGCCACCACGCTACAATGGCAGGGCCAACATACAATGCCATACCTGCCGGCAGTGGGGGCATATGTCCCGGGAGTGCACCCAGAATCGGAGCAGGCAGGCGTGGAACCAAGTACGGCAAAACTCCGCGCCAAGAGCAGTGGCCCATTTCTACCACACCGAACCGGACCACTCGGAGCTGACAAGTCTATCAACCGAAGAACCATTGGGGGTTCTGTACGAGGTGATGTCGGTGCAAGCCACGGACAACCGGCAGCATCATCGCCAAGTTGTATTTGTGGGAGGGAAAGAAGTGCAGGGGCTGCGGGACTCGGGAGCCACCTTGACCTTAGTGGCCCCTCATTTAATCCCAGATACGGCCCACACTGGCGGATCAGTGGCAGTCCGGGTAGCAGGGGGAGCTATGTACAGGTTACCCACGGCCAAAGTGCATTTGAACTGGGGTGCTGGGGAGGGGGTTGTAGAGGTGGCCATAATGAAGAAACTACCGGCCGATGTTGTTTTGGGGAATGACTTGGGCCCGATGACTTCTGCGTTCCTTCCCCAGGCCCCTTCCCAAGAGGCGCATCCGGTAACCACCCGGCAACAGGCTCGCACCACGGCATTCCCCGCACACTCTGAGGCTCAGGTAAGACACCATGACCCCCCCTTGACCGACATAACTTGGGACACCCCGACCACATTTGAAGCTGAGGTTCAGACAGACCCCACACTGCAGGTGTACCGAGATAGGGTAGACACGGACCAGGTGGGGCGGGAGGGAGAACGGTACGTATGGGAAAAGAAGTTACTGTACCGGGTGGTGGAACGGGCCATAGGCAGCTCTGTGACGCTCCAAACCAAGCAACTAGTAGTGCCCCAGAAATATAGGCAGGAGTTACTAAGAATCGCCCATGACATCCCTCTGTCCGGCCATCTAGGGATGACCCGGACCCGATATCGCTTAACGCACGCATTCTTTTGGCCCGGGATTTCCAAAGACGTAAGGCAATATTGTACCTCCTGTGATGTGTGCCAGAGGGTAGGCAAAAGGGGGGATCGCCATAAGGCCAAACTATGTCCCCTCCCCATAATTGAGGAACCGTTCAGCCGGGTAGCAGTAGATATAGTAGGACCACTACCAAAGCCCAGCCCCTCTGGGAAACGGTATATCCTGACCGTGGTGGACTACGCCACCCGGTACCCCGAGGCGATTGCCCTAACTAATATCCATGCGGAGACCGTAGCCGAAGCCTTGATGAAAATCTTCTCCCAAGTAGGGTTCCCACAGGAAATGGTCTCAGATAGGGGGACCCAATTCACGGCTGAGGTTACTCAGCAGTTATGGAGGATATGTGGCATAAAGCCGATCATTAACTCCGCGTACCACCCGCAATCCAATGGATTATGTGAGAGATTCAACGGTACCCTAAAACAGATGCTCCGAACATTCGGAGAGACCCATAAGGACTGGGAACGATTCCTTCCCCATCTGTTGTTCGCATACAGAGAGGTGCCCCAAGAGTCTACGGGGTTTTCCCCCTTTGAACTATTGTTTGGGAGAAGGGTCCGGGGGCCGTTGGATCTCATTAGGGAGCATTGGGAGGGGGAGAGTAGTGCAGATGGGACCCCTGTTGTACCCTACGTGCTGGCGTTCCGGGATCGCCTGGAGGAATTGACCCAGGCGGTGCGCACCAACCTCCAGGCCGCCCAACAACGACAGCGCCGTTGGTATGACAGAGGGGCCAGAGACCGTAGTTTTCAAGTGGGGCAGAAGGTGCTAATCCTTAAACCAGTCCGCACCGATAAACTACAGGCCATCTGGCAGGGCCCATACCAGGTGGTAGAGCAGAGATGCGATACCACCTATGTGATCGGCCCATGCTCCGGAGTAGGGAAGAGACGCATGCTCCATGTGAACATGCTCAAACCCTACCACGAGCGGACGGAGGACGTGGCAGCTATTTGCACGCCCGCCTCCGAAGATCAGGAGAACCTGCCCCTTCCTGATCTGTTAGAGCAGGAGGAGCAGAAGGAACCCTCCCGGGGGGTTCAACTGGGGGAGCGGCTAAGTCCTCAAGAGCGTATTCAGGTACAAGAACTGATAGCAGCAAAGAGCGCTACCTTTTCTAATCTACCTGGGTACACTCCACTAGCCACCCACCGAGTAGAAACCCCGGGACAGCTTCCCATGCGACAGACTCCCTATCGGATTCCTGAATCCGTGCGGGAACATATGAGGAAGGAAATTGAAGAGATGTTGCAGTTGGGGGTTATTGAACACTCAGATAGCCCCTGGGCATCGCCGGTAGTCCTGGTTCCCAAGAAAGATGGTACCACCCGGTTCTGTGTGGACTACCGGAGGTTGAACGACAAAACTGTGTCGGACGCCTACCCGATGCCTCGGATAGACGAACTGCTTGATAGGATGGCCAGGGGTCAGTATCTCACTACCATAGATTTGTGTAAGGGATACTGGCAAATCCCACTAGCCGAGGACGCCATTCCTAAGTCGGCGTTTGTCACCCCGTTTGGCTTGTACCAATTTCGAGTCATGCCATTCGGGATGAAGAACGCTCCCGCGACATTCCAGCGGATGGTGGATCGGCTACTGGACGGGTTCCAGGACTATGCGTGTGCATATCTGGACGATATTGCCATCTACAGTCAGACCTGGGCAGAACACCTACAACACATAGGGGCAGTAATAGACCGGATTCGAGAGGCCGGGCTTACCTTGAAACCCAGCAAATGCCACATAGGGATGGCAGAGGTCCAGTACTTAGGACACCGGGTTGGTAGCGGGCAGCAGAAGCCTGAGCCCGCAAAGATTGAAGCTGTAGCCCAGTGGCCTACCCCTAGGACCAAAACCCAAGTCCTGGCTTTCCTCGGTACCGCAGGGTATTACAGAAAATTTGTGCCCAACTACAGTGCCCTGGCCAAACCCCTGACTGATTTGACGAAGAAAAACCTGCCCCGGCAGGTCGTCTGGGCCCCAGAGTGTGAACAGGCATTCAACCAGCTGAAGACGGCTCTGACCAATGCCCCTGTACTGGCTGCTCCTGATCCAACTAAACGTTTTCTTGTTCACACAGACGCCTCAATGTTTGGATTGGGAGCAGTACTGAGCCAGGTCGGAGCCGATGGCGGAGAACACCCCGTAGCCTACTTGAGTCGGAAGCTGCTACCCCGAGAAGTGAGCTACGCCGCCATAGAGAAGGAATGCCTGGCCGTGGTGTGGGCTCTGAAAGTGAGCTACGCCGCCATACAAAAAGTTACAGCCGTATCTCTATGGGCAACCCTTTTCTTTGCTCACAGATCACAACCCGTTGGTGTGGCTAAACCGTGTGGCGGGAGACAATGCCAGGCTGCTGCGCTGGAGTTTGGCGCTGCAGCCCTTTGACTTTACAATACACTACCGCCCAGGGAAACAAAACGGTAATGCCGACGGGTTGTCCAGACAAACAGACCTTGAGAAGTGATCTGTGAGCACTCCCCCGGACATCCCCAAGCCGATCCGTTGGGATCAGGCTGTGTATGCCGGCTTGGTTCTGGGGGAGCATTGTGGCAAACCTAGCCACTTGGACAATAACCAGAGACTGTGCCTTTAAGGGTTGCCACTAGGTCGGGCGAGATATGCGCTGTACACATATGTAGATGTTAAGGTATTTTCCGTGTTGCCTGTAATACTGTTTCCGCCGAATGCAATTGGCGGTTTTGTATGGGGATTTTCTTTCGTTTCACGAACGGCACTTTAGAAAGCCGTTCGTGAACCGAACGCGATACCCCCTAATAGCCCACACACTTAGAGGCGTGTGGCGCTAGTTAACCGATTGCAACATTGTTGCAATCGGTTATTAGAGGCTCTCCTGGGTGGCCGTCGTTCGACTACCGACCATGCGGCGGTCGGCCATCTTGGATCCCTTGTTCGTCAGCGGGTTCGTGTCGTCGAACGCATATTACTACCAATAGTTATTCGACGGCACGAACACCGCTGAGCCTCCCAGACGTTCGGGAGTTTCAGGACCAAGTTCACCCAAAGCAATCGGTTCCTTTTATGGGTTTTGTAAGAAATGTGTTTTCTGTGCGGCGTTCGGTTAATTTGGCTGGGATCTGAGCGGCAATCTCACGAATGATGCGCCCAGACCCCAGCTATCTACCGAACGTCCATTCGTGTAAATCCACCGTGTATTTTAAAAGTTATGTATTTTTATATGAATTGCCGGTTCTGCTGCACGAGGGGATAATCCCCTTAACGGTGCATTCTGGGAGGATGATCCCTCTCGTGCAGCAATGCCTGATGGGAGAAATAAGTTATACTGTAAGTCCCCCATGTAGTCCCCTCTGGGAATACCCCTGGGAAGGGACTCAGGAGACCCCTTGCATGGGGACTTGTATAAATTGTCGTGCTGAATAAAGGATTGGCAGTTGACTCCCAAAACTGTGTCTCGTCCGGTTATTGGGAGGTTGGGGATATTGCCTTGGTGTTTTCAGCGCTTGACTGTGGATTCGTTCTGGACCAGCGGAATTCGTGGATTTTATATTGGCGTTCCGCTACACCGCGCATGTGCATTCGGAGCTGAGAGGCGGCGGGATCCCCAGCGCCAAGGAAGTCCGGCGCTGGAGAAAGGTAAATGCTGAAGACACACACTCTCACGAACAGACGCATACACACTAGCTAACAGACACACACAATTACTAACAGAGACACACTCAGCGACAGACATACATACACACTCACTTACAAAACACACACTTTCACTGACAAACACACACTCACTAACAGACATCAGACACTCAGTAACAGACACACTCAGTAACAGACACACTCAGTGACAGATACACCCAATAACAGACACACTAACACACACACAGACACACTAACACACACACTAACACTAACACACACACACTAATACACACACTAACACACACACCAACACACTAACACACACACACACTAACACATGTTTTTTTTTAAAATTGAATCCCCCCAGCCTCCTTACCTTTTGGGGTGCTGGGGGGATTCCCTGGGGTTTAGTGGTGCTGCTGCTGGGCTGCTGGGCTCCTGGGCGGGCGGCCGGCGCGCGAGGGAGCACTTCCCCTCAGTGCTTCCTCTTCCGCTCCCTCGCACGCCGCACTGATACCGGAGCCGGAAGATGACGTCAATGCTTTCCTATAGACGTTCAGTGTCTTCTCACTGTGATTTTCACAGTGAGAATCGCGGAATCTCCTCTAGCGGCTGTCAATGAGACAGCCACCAGAGGCTGGATTAACCCTCAGTGAAACATAGCCGTTTCTCTGAAACAGCTATGTTTTCAGCTGCAGGGTTAAAGGACCACTCTAGGCACCCAGACCACTTCAGCTTAATGAAGTGGTCTGGGTGCCAGGTCCAGCTAGGGTTAACCCATTTTTTCATAAACATAGCAGTTTCAGAGAAACTGCTATGTTTATGAATGGGTTAAGCCTTCCCCTATTTCCTCTAGTGGCTGTCTCATTGACAGCCACTAGAGGCGCTTGCGTGCTTCTCACTGTGATTTTCACAGTGAGAGCATGCCAGCGTCCATAGGAAAGCATTATGAATGCTTTCCTATGTGACCGGCTGAATGCGCGCGCAGCTCTTGCCGCTCGTGCGCATTCAGCTGACGGGGAGGAGAGAAGGAGGATTGGAGGAGGAGAGCTCTCCGCCCAGCGCTGGAAAAAGGTAAGTTTTAACCCCTTTCCCCCTTCCAGAGCCGGGCGGAAGGGGGTCCCTGAGGGTGGGGGCACCCTCAGGGCACTATAGTGCCAGGAAAACAAGCATGTTTTCCTGGCACTATAGTGGTCCTTTAAAACTAGACCACTTCATTGAGCTGATGTGATCTGGGTGTCTGTAGTGGTCCTTTAGGTGTGTGTGCAGTATACCGCCTTCGCGGGGTCGCAGCCCTGCGAGCAGGTGCCCGCCGCCATGTGTTGTGGCCCCGACCCGCGCCGAGTAAGCGGGGGGGGAGGGGCACGGATCAATTTTTGCACCGGGGCCCCATGGGTCATGTGTACGCCACTGTCTGTATCTGCTGTCTAATCGTCCTGTCTGTATCTGCTGTCTAATCGTACTGTCTGTATTCAGTGTCTAATCATCCTGTCTGTATCTGCTGTCTAATCGTACTGTCTGTATTCAGTGTCTAATCGTACTGTCTGTATCTGCTGTCTAATTGTACTGTCTGTGTAACGGACCGTTTTGCACATAAGGGGTAAAAACCGTTTAGGCGATCAACCCCCTTTCCAGAGATGCAGGACAGCTACTGCAGAACACCAATCCGCCGAACAGGAAACCATATGAATGCTGTAAACAGCCGAATAGGAAAAACCATACGAATAGGTTTACACTCCTAGCAGTCAAACTGGAACAGCATACAGTAAATCCCCCCAAGAACGAGACAAAGCTCCATTTTGAGGGTCAAGCAGTGAACAGACAGAGCTGTGGGTTTATTGTGCTTATGTACACATTCTTACACATTAGCACCACCCACAGGGTTTTGGAACACAACCAATAAACACATACAATACACTCAGACACTCCCACACAAATTCCTCCCCTCTGCATGTGATTCAATTACCTTACACAATGGGTAATGTAATTTAGCACAAGCAGAGAAATACAATTTTTCCACATTATTCATAACTTGAAAAGTATGCATCACATTCACATAAACTTACATTTTCAGAATCAGCATACTCCAAATACAAACATACGTCAAAATCATACAAATTGGTCCAGTGGTTCAAAAGATAGATCGTAGTCCTTTGTGACCACAGGAAGCATGGCTTTTCTGCCCAAAACCAGTTTCACAGAGTCTTCTATCCTGGAGATAATTAGAAGTAATCCAATTATCTCCAAAGACAGAGGCAAAACTCCATTGAACACATGGCAGCAAAAAAGACAGTAAAATACAAAAAAATACACAAGGTTACATTTATGACATAAAATACAGACATGCAACATATGCCCAGATAGCTCAGATCTGAGCGCACATTAATACTGAATGGCGCTCAGACCACAAACACATACAGTTCTATTGCCATGGAGCCAAAGTCTTTTATTACATGAATAGGCTCCATGGCATAGCTATCTAGGTTATATGAGTTCATTCAGTAAATTCGAGAATCTACCGAACACCGGGCAGAAAAGCACGAATAAGTCTTTTCTGCAGTGAAAAAGATGTCTTTTAACATGGGGGCCATAGTCCAAAGGCAGCAGGCGAGCAACCAGACTTCTCTAATGCAATGTGGCGAGATTGCTCTCGTCACAGTCTGTATCTGCTGTCTAATCGTACTGTCTGTATCTGCTGTCTAATCGTACTGTCTGTATCTGCTGTATAATCGTACTCTCCATATGCACTGTCTAATCATACTGTCCGTATTCAGTGTCTGATTTTACTGTCTGTACTGTCCGTATGCACTGTCTAATCGTACTGTCTGTATTCAGTGTCTAATCGTACTGTCTGTATCTGCTGTCTAATCGTACTGACTGTATCTGCTGTCTAATCATACTGTCTGTATCTGCTGTCTAATCGTACTGTCTGTATCTGCTGTATAATCGCACTCTCCGTATGCACTGTCTAATCATACTGTCCGTATTCAGTGTCTGATTTTACTGTCTGTACTGTCCGTATGCACTGTCTAATCGTACTGTCTGTATCTGCTCTATAATCGTACTGTCTGTACTTTCTGTATTCAGTGTCTGATTATACTGTCTATACTGTTAATAAGTTCATGAAATATTTTTCTGCACAGGAAAATACCCTCAGTATCCTCCTCAGGGTTATCAGCAGGGCCCGTTTGGTGAGTTGCTATGCCGCATTGTGTTTAGATGAGAGTATTTTCTGTATCATACACTTACTTTGTCTCTTTTACAGGCCTTCAGAATGGCTTTAAACCTGTGAAACCTGGTAAATATATATATATAATTAATTTTGCTGTTTCCAGCTTCCTGTGGCAAATTACAATGTATTTAAAGGTACACTATAGGGTCAGACACACAAACATGTATTCCTGACCCTATAATGTTAACACCACCATCTAGCCCCCCTGGGCCCCTCATGCCTCCATAAATATAGCTAAATCTTACTGTATTCAAGCCTGAAGCTGTAACTCTGCATGCTGTTAGACTCAGAAAAACAAGCAGTCTGCTGACATCATTAGAAGTGGTGGTCTGATCCAATCACAATGCTTCCCAATAGGATTGGCTGAGACTGAAAAGAGGCAGATCAGGGGCAGAGCCAGCATGATTCAAACACAGCCCTGGCCAATCAGCATCTCCTCATAGAGATGAATTAGATCAATGAATCTTTATGAGGAAAGTTCAGTGTCTGCATGCAGAGGGTGGAGACACTGAATGTCAGTCACACTGTGCAGCACTGCCCCAGGAAGCACCTCTAGCAGCCATCTGATGAGTGGCCAGTGGAGTTATCCGTAGGCTGTAATGTAAACACAGCATTTTCTCTGAAAAGACACTGTTTACAGCAAAAAGCCTAAAGGTAATGATTCTACTCACCAGAACAAATTCAATAAGCTGCAGTTGCTCTGGTGACTATAGTGTCCCTTTAATGGTGGAATAATGTCAAATCACCTTAATGTCTGTCATCCAGAACTATAAGTACAAACAGACACTTTATACATTACAGCAGTGATCTTCGTGTGTGTGTAGAGGGTGCAATAGGGAATCGTTGGATAATATTCCTTTGTTTATCCTTTTTCTCCCTCCCTCCATTCACTCTGAGTGGCCTTAATCCTTCTCAGCTTCATTCTCCCTGTCTGTCTCTCTAGCTCTCTGTGTCTCAATATCTAATCTCAGTTTTGTTCTCTCTCTCTGTTTGTCTGTCTCTCTAGCTCTCTGTGTCTCAATATCTAATCTCAGTTATGTTCTCTTTGTCTCTCTCTGACTGTCTCTCTCTCTGACTGTCTTTGTCTCTAGATGTCATCTCAGTTTTGTTCTGTTTCTGTTTATTTGTAGGTTTTGCTCCTGTCCAGCCATTCTATGACCCAGGTGGGTGTTTATAACCCTTGTTGTTAGATAGTGTTTGCTCACGTAGGTTAGCTATATGTATCTGATTGTTTCTTCTCTAATCAGCCACAGGTCTGGGGAGATTTCAACAACCTGCCAAACGGAAACCAGGTGACTAAATCTGTAGAAACATCTGTACAACTCGTTCCCGTTCACCTTTAACTAACGAATCCAATCACCTGAGCAGTATTACAGAAATTATCTTTTCATTCATTAAAAGCATTTGCCCATGAGTTAACTATCAATAAAGTATTTTCTTTTTGTAAGTTTTTGTCATGTTTGTGTGGCCAAACACAGGATATAACCTCTATATTATAGAAATGTCCTTGCCCAGGCTCTTCTCATTGCTCACATGGTCTTTCTCCGATCTTTGTCTATTGTAGAATTTGCAGGAAAGTCCCCGAAAGCAGGTAACTCACTATTTTCTTCATTTTCTATGTCTCCATGTTATTTGTTATATTGATTTACCCAGGACATACTTGAAAACAAAAGAAATCTCAAAATATCTTTCTTGGTAAAATATTTTATAAATAAAAATGAATAAATATACAAAGGTCTCTTTTTCTTTCTGTAGGTCATGGTCCAGGAGCTGGAAGTTACCCCAATGCTGGAGCACAACTAGGTAATAACCTTCAAGGATCCTTCATCCATGCAGCAGGTTTGGTTCCAGGTCCATCCATGCAGTGGGTCTAGTTCCAGGTCCATCCATGCAGCGGGACTGGTTCCAGGTCCATCCATGCAGTGGGTCTGGCTCCAGGTCCATCCATGCAGCGGGTTTGGTTCCAGGTCCATCCATGCAGCGGGTTTGGTTCCAGGTCCATCCATGCAGCGGGTCTGGTTCCAGGTCCATCCATGCAGCGGGTCTGGTTCCAGGTCCATCCATGCAGTGGGTCTAGTTCCAGGTCCATCCATGCAGTGGGTCTGGCTCCAGGTCCATCCATGCAGCGGGTTTGGTTCCAGGTCCATCCATGCAGCGGGTTTGGTTCCAGGTCCATCCATGCAGCGGGTCTGGTTCCAGGTCCATCCATGCAGCGGGTCTGGTTCCAGGTCCATCCATGCAGTGGGTCTAGTTCCAGGTCCATCCATGCAGTGGGTCTGGCTCCAGGTCCATCCATGCAGCGGGTTTGGTTCCAGGTCCATCCATGCAGCGGGTCTGGTCTCCAGGTCCATCCGCAGTGGGTCTGGTTCCAGGTCCATCCATGCAGTGGTCTGGTTCCAGGTCCATCCATGCAGCGGGTTTGGTTCCAGGTCCATCCATGCAGCAGGTTTGGTCCATCCAGTAGCAGGTTTGGTTCCAGGTCCATCCATGCAAGGGGTTTGGTTCCAGGTCCATCCATGCAGGGGGTTTGGTTCCAGGTCCATCCATGCAGCAGGTTTAGTTCCAGATCCATCCATGCAGCAGGTTTGGTTCCAGGTCCATCCATGCAAGGGGTTTGGTTCCAGGTCCATCCACGCAGGGGGTTTGGTTCCAGGTCCATCCATGCAGGGGGTTTAGTTCCAGGTCCATCCATGCAGTGAGTCTAGTTCCAGGTCCATCCATGCAGCGGGACTGGTTCCAGGTCCATCCATGCAGCGGGTCTGGTTCCAGGTCCATCCATGCAGTGGGTCTAGTTCAGGTCCATCCCATGTGCCGTGGTTTTGGTTCCAGGTCCATCCAGGTGGGTTCCAGGTCCATGCAGCGGTCTGGTTCCAGGTCCATCCATGCAGGTCTGGTTCCAGTCTGGTTCCAGGTCCATCCATGGAGCTGGACTGGTTCCAGGTCCATCCATGCAGCGGCTTGGTTCCAGGTCCATCCATGCAGCGGGTTTGGTTCCAGTCCATCCATGCAGCTAGTTCCAGGTCCATCCATGCAGTGGGTCTCCAGGTTCCATCAGTTCATCCAGGTCCATCCATGCAGTGGGTCTTGGTTCCAGGGGGTTTGGTTCCAGGTCCATCCATGCAGTGGTCTAGTTCCAGGTCCATCCATGCAGGGCTTTCCAGGTCCATCCAGGTCCATCCATGCAGTGGGTCTGGTTCCAGTCCAGGTCCATGCAGCGGGTCTGTTCCAGGTCCATCCATGCAGGGGTTTGGTTCCAGGTCCATCCATGCAGCAGGACTGTTCCCAGGTCCATCCATGCAGCGGGTTTGGTTCCAGGTCCATCCATGCAGCGGGTCTGGTTCCAGGTCCATCCATGCAGTGGGTCTAGTTCCAGGTCCATCCATGCAGTGGGTCTGGTTCCAGGTTCATCCATGCAGGGGTTTGGTTCCAGGTCCATCCATGCAGTGGGTCTAGTTCCAGGTCCATCCATGCAGTGGGTCTAGTTCCAGGTCCATCCATGCAGGGGGGTTCCATGGTTCCAGGTCCATCCATGCAGTGGGTCTGGTTCCAGGTCCATCCATGCAAGGGGTTTGGTTCCAGGTCCATCCATGCAGCGGGTCTGGTTCCAGGTCCATCCATGCAGCGGGTCTGGTTCCAGGTCCATCCATGCAGGGGGTTTGGTTCCAGGTCCATCCATGCAGCAGGACTGGTTCCAGGTCCATCCATGCAGCGGGTTTGGTTCCAGGTCCATCCATGCAGCGGGTTTGGTTCCAGGTCCATCCATGCAGCGGGTTTGGTTCCAGGTCCATCCATGCAGTGGGTCTAGTTCCAGGTCCATCCATGCAGCGGGTTTGGTTCCAGGTCCATCCATGCAGTGGGTCTAGTTCTAGGTCCATCCATGCAAGGGGTTTGGTTCCAGGTCCATCCATGCAAGGGGTTTGGTTCCAGGTCCATCCATGCAGTGGGTGTGGTCTTGTAGTGGGTGTGGTCTTGCAGTGGGTGTGGTCTTGCAGTGGCCATTGTCTTGCAGTGCGTCTGCACACATTAGACTCTCACACTCTGAGCTCACAGTATGAATCTCGCCCTGTCCCCATTTATTCTCCCATTACACTCTCATCTTACCCAGTGTCAGGGCCCGACTGGGGATACGAAGCAGCCCTGGAAAGAAAAATCTATGCCAGCCCCATAAGTCATTGTGCTATGTAGGGTGTTATATATATATATAGGCAATTTAAATAGTTGGCTGCACTCTCGGATTTCCTTAAAATGTAACTTTTATTGAAATATTTAAGAGAAGATCAACGTTTCAGTCCCTCTTGTGGACTCTCATCAGGATCATGATGAAAGTCCACAAGAGGGACTGAAACATTGATCTTCTCTTAAATATTTCAATAAAAGTTACATTTTAAGGAAATCTGAGAGTGCAGCCAACTATTTCAATTGCCTGGATACTGGAGCCCTGGTGATGCAACAGTATATATATTATTGATACATTTCTTCTTCTAGTTCAAAATATTGGTTCTTTCAGGGTAATTAAATTATACAGTAAAGCATACTCACACACAGACACAGACAATCTTACTGATGCACACAAATAGGCTCATTGACAGACAAGGTTACTGGCACACACAAATTTAGTATAGACAAACTCTGATACACACACAAGCTTACTACAGACAAGCTCACTGTCACACACACACGCTCACTACAGACAAGCTCACTGATGCGCACACACTCTCCCTAAAGACAAGCCCATTGACACACATGCTCCCTACAGAAGAGCTCACTAACACACAGATTCACTACAGACAAGCTAACTGACACACACATGCTCACTACAGACAAGCTCACTGACACACATATGGTCACTACAGACAAGCTCACGATCACACTCATGCTTACTACAGACAAGCTCACTGTACACACATGCTCACCACAGACAGGCTCCGACACACCCATGCTCCTTACAGACAAGCTCACTAACACACACACATATGATCCCAACAGACAAGCTCACTCACTAGCAGGCACACACACACACACACA
>OW240918.1:156409456-156424657 GCA_933207985.1 Pelobates cultripes
ATATATAAAATCCACTAGGGGTCACTTTTACTGCCCCCCCCTACTTGTAATATATATAAAATCCACTAGGGGTCACTGTTACTGCCCCCCCTACTTGTAATATATATATAAAATCCACTAGGGGTCACTGTTACTGCCCCCCCATACTTGTAATATATAAAAAATCCACTAGGGGTCACTGTTACTGCCCCCCTACTTGTAATATATATAAAATCCACTAGGAGTCACTGTTACTGCCCCCCCTACTTGTAATATATATAAAATCCACTAGGGGTCACTGTTACTGCCCCCCCTACTTGTAATATATATTAAATCCACTAGGGGTCACTGGTAGTGCCCCCCCATGCTTGTAATATATAAATCCACTCAGGGGTCACTGCTACTGCCCCCTACTCTGTAATATATATAAAATCCACTAGGGTCACTGCTACTGCCCCTACTCACATATATAAAACTAACTAGAGTCACTGCTACCGCCTACAACTTGTGTAATATATATAAAATCCACTAGGGGTCACTGTTACTGCCCCCCCTACTTGTAATATATATAATATCCACTAGGGGTCACTGTTACTGCCCCCCCTACTTGTAATATATATAAAATCCACTAGGAGTCACTGTTACTGCCTCCCCCTACTTGTAATATATATAAAATCCACTAGGGGTCACTGTTACTGCCCCCCCTACTTGTAATATATATAAAATCCACTAGGGGTCACTGTTACTGCCCCCCCTACTTGTAATATATATAAATTCCACTAGGAGTCACTGTTACTGCCCCTCCTACTTGTAATATATATAAAATCCACTAGGGGTCACTGTTACTGCCCCCCCTACTTGTAATATATATAAAATCCACTAGGGGTCACTGTTACTGCCCCCCCACTTGTAATATATATAAAATCCACAAGGGGTCACTGTTACTGCCCCCCCTACTTGTAATATATATAAAATCCACTAGGGGTCACTGTTACTGCCCCCCCTACTTGTAATATATATAAAATCCACTAGGGGTCACTGTTACTGCCCCCCCTACTTGTAATATATATAAAATCCACTAGGGGTCACTGTTACTGCCCCCCCTACTTGTAATATATATAAATTCCACTAGGAGTCACTGTTACTGCCCCTCCTACTTGTAATATATATAAAATCCACTAGGGGTCACTGTTACTGCCCCCCCTACTTGTAATATATATAAAATCCACTAGGGGTCACTGTTACTGCCCCCCCACTTGTAATATATATAAAATCCACAAGGGGTCACTGTTACTGCCCCCCCTACTTGTAATATATATAAAATCCACTAGGGGTCACTGTTACTGCCCCCCCTACTTGTAATATATATAAAATCCACTAGGAGTCACTGTTACTGGCCCCCATACTTGTAATATATATAAAATCCACTAGGGGTCACTGTTACTGCCTCCCCATACTTGTAATATATATAAATTCCACTAGGGGTCACTGTCACTGCCCCCCCTACTTGTAATATATATAAAATCCACTAGGGGTCACTGTTACTGCCCCCCCTACTTGTAATATATATAAAATCCACTAGGGGTCACTGTTACTGCCCCCCCTACTTGTAATATATATAAAATCCACTAGGGGTCACTGTTACTGCCCCCCCTACTTCTAATATATATAAAATCCACTAGGGGTCACTGTTACTGCCCCCCCTATTTGTAATATATATAAAATCCACTAGGAGTCACTGTTACTGCCCCCCTACTTGTAATATATATAAAATCCACTAGGGGTCACTGTTACTGCCCCCCCTACTTGTAATATATATAAAATCCACTAGGGGTCACTGTTACTGCCCCCTACTCTTGTACATATATAAAATCCACTAGGGGTCACTGTTACTGCCCCCTACTTGTAATATATATAACCCACTAGGAGTCACTGTTACTGCCCCCTCCTACTGTAATATATAGTCCAATTAGGGGTCACTGCTACTGCCCCCCTACTTGTAATATATATAAATCCACTAGGCTCACTGTTACTGCCCCCTACTTGTATATATAAAATCCACTAGGGGTCACTGTTACTGCCCCCCCATGCTTGTAATATATATAAAATCCACTAGGGGTCACTGTTACTGCCCCCCCTACTTGTAATATATATAAAATCCACTAGGGGTCACTGTTACTGCCCCCCCTACTTGTAATATATATTAAATCCACTAGGGGTCACTGTTACTGCTCCCTAACCTGCAATATATATAAAATACACTAGGGGTCACTGTTACTGTCCCCCCCTACTTGTAATATATATTAAATCCACTAGGGGTCACTGTTACTGCCCCCCCTACTTGTAATATATATAAAATCCACTAGGGGTCACTGTTACTGCTCCCTAACCTGCAATATATATAAAATCCACTAGGGGTCACTGTTACTGCTCCCTAACCTGCAATATATATAAAATCCACTAGGAGTCACTGTTACTGCCCCCCATACTTGTAATATATATATAAAACCACTAGGGGTCACTGTTACTGCCCCCCCCCTACTTGTAATATATATAAAATCCACTAGGAGTCACTGTTACTGCCCCCCCCTACTTGTAATATATATAAAATCCACTAGGAGTCACTGTTACTGTCCCCCCTACTTGTAATATATATTAAATCCACTAGGGGTCACTGTTACTGTCCACCGTACTTGTAATATATATATAAAACCACTAGGAGTCACTGTTATTGCCACCCATACTTGTATTATTATTATTGCCATTTATATAGCGCCAACAGATTCCGTAGCGCTTAAAAATATTATGAGAGGGGGGATTTAACTATAAATTAGACAATTACAAGAAAACTTCCAGGAACGATAGGTTGAAGAGGACCCTGCTCAAACGTGCTTACAGTCAAAACACATTAGGACAGGAAATAGCAATCAAATAAGGTGGGAGTGAAGCAGAGCTGGAGGAGAGAGTAGAGTTAGACTTTAGGAGAAAACAAGAGGCAGGTATGTAAGGTAGAGGTTACTCTGGGAGGCCATAAGCTTTCCTAAAGAGATGGATTTTAAGGCACTTCTTAAACGATTGAAGACTAGGGGATAGTCTGATGGCGGTAGGCAGGCTATTCCATAGGAAGGGAGCCACCTGTGAGAAGTCCTGCAAACGTGAGTTGGCCGTATGGGTGCTAACAACGGACAGGAGGTGGTCATGGGCAGAGCGGAGAGACCAAAAAGGGACATACCTATGGCTCTGTGAGGAGATATAAGAGGGGCTAGAATTGTTCAGTGCTTTATAGGAGTGAATTAGTACCTTAAATTGTCTCCTAAAAGATAGAGGAAGCCAATGTAAGGACTGACAGAGGGGCGAGCAGGGCAAGATTAAGAGCCCAGTGGGCCTGGTGCTGACAGTTTATGATGGGCCTAATTACAAAATCTTATTGACCAAAATCACTAAAACAGTCCTGCCTCCCAAGCGTCATGTATCTGATGGAGTTGGTGCTGGAAGGAAACTCATAGGATGCAGCTAAGAGAAAACACATACCCTATGCTAATCTCACGCTTTCATCTTTCAAGTAAATCCATACCCCCTAACAGCAGTGTCCAGTAAAGTAGGAAGTCTATGGATGGGGTAAAAGGGTGGGCCACTGACACAAATCACATAACAGGAACTGCCGAAAGGGGCGAACATACACAAAAAGGGGGCATGTCTGTGTCCCCATGTCTCCCAGTCCCTTAGTGTCTGTGTCCCCATGTCACTAGGACAATAGGGGACATTGAGAGACATGGGGACACTGAGATACTAGGGAACACTGGGAGACCTGGGGACACTGAGACTCTTGGGACACTGGGAGACATGGAGAAATGGGGACACTGGTTGACTTTGGGACACAGGGGGACACTGGGAGACATGGGGCACTGAGACACTGTGATTTATAGGGGACACTGGAGACTTAATAAAGACCTGGGTACAGGTCAAAACGTTGCGTTGTCCAATAAACCTGCTTAAATCTATCACAGTGAGTGCCTTCTATACTAGGGGACACTGAGACACTTGGGAGCACTGTGAGACATGGGGACACTGAGAGACTAGGGGATTCTGAGAGACTAGGGGACACTGCGACACTAAGGACACTGAGACGCTACGGACACCAGGGACACTGGGAGACATGGGGCACTGAGATATTCAGATACATAGGGGACACTGGAGACTTGATAAAGACCTGGGTACAGGTCGAAACGTTGCGGTGTCCAATAAACCTGCTTAAATCTATCACAGTGAGTGCCTGAGATTTTGTTCTTTTGTACTAGGTGACACTGAGACACTGGGAGACTAGGGGACTTTGGGAGACTAGGAAACACTGAGACACTAGGGACACTGGCAAACTACGGACATTGAGAGACACGATGGACACTGGGAGACATGGGGATACTGAGATACGAGGAACACTGGCTGTGAGTCATGGGGACACTGGGAGTGCCCCATGTCTCCCAGGTCCCCATGTCTCCCTGTGTCCCTATGTCTCCCTGTGTCCCCATGTCTCTGTGTCCCCTAGTGTTTGTATCCCCATGTCTCCCAGTGTCCCTCAGAGTCTGTGTCCCCATGTCTCCCAGTGTCCCATTGTCACTAGGACACTAGGGGACACTTAGAGACATTGGGACACTGTGAGACATGGGGACACTGAGACACTGGGAGAGACATGGGGACACTGAGATACATAGGGACACTGAGAGAATAGGAGACTCTGGGAGACATGGGGCCACTGTGTCCCTAGTGTCTCAGGGTCCCCATGTTCCCCGGTGTCCCTATGTCACACAGTGTCTCAGCGTCCCCAAGTCTTTCACCGTCCCCATGTCTGGCAGGCTCGGAGCTGCTGTCTGGACTCTCTGTGCAGAGCTGCTCCCCCGCGGATCAGTGAGTAGAGAGAGGCAGGAAGGGAGATGCTGTAACTTCTTATCCCTGCCTCTCTCCAAACAAACAGCGACTCCTACTGGCCGGTGCTGATATTGCAGAATAATCTCTGTTTATACTGAGACAGTCATTTGTATTGCCGGCACCGGCGAGGCAGCCTTAAATACATGAGAAATACTTCTGAGAAATACCTGGCAACCATAAGAAATACATGAGAAATACCTGGTAACCCTAAGAGTAGTGTGTGTAAAAAAAATAAATAAATAAACATTTTTTTTTTTAAATCAATGGGCCTATTCCATGGGCCTGGGCCTGGAGCTGCAGCTCCATCAGCCCCTATGTTAATCCGACTGCGGGGGTGAGGTGTGAGAGAACCGACTAGAGAGGAAAATCAGTCTGGCGGCAGCATTAATTACAGACTGTAGTGGGGCAATACGGCTTTTGGCAAGTCCAATCAGGAGAGGGTTACAGTAATCCATGCGGGAAATTACTAGAGCATGGACAAGCTCCTTGGTGGCATCTTGTGTAAGAAAGGGGCGGATGCGCAGGGCCGGCCTTAGGCAATTAGGCGCCCTGTGCAAAAAGTCTTCACGGCGCCCCCCCCACCTCCCACCAAGTTGCCTGAATACAGTAACACACACAGGCACCGGGGACGTGTGTATCACGAGGCAAACAAGGCATCTGCCTTGGGCGCCACTTTGCAGGGGGCGGCAAAAAAAAGCATCCCTCCAAACCCCAGGCAGATCCCTTGCTTGCCTCGCATCCTGGGGGGCTCAAGAGCTGACCGGCTGGCCACTTTTGAGCCCCCCCAAGGCTGGCAGCGGGCAGCGAAGGAGCATACTCACCTGAGCTCTTCCTGCTCAGCTTCCTCTGCGCCGCTTAATGAAGCCGGGAGCCAGAATATGACGTCAGTCCGGCTCCCGGCATCACTAAGCGCTGCTTACTCAGCCTGTGCGCCCCCTGCCTGCCTGCCCAGCAGCCACACTGGACTGCTGGTAAGAAATCCACTCCAGCTTTCCCAGGGAGGCTGGGTGGATTTAAAATAAATGTAAAAAATATTAGTTTGTGAGTGTTAGTGGAAATGTCTGTGTGTGTGTCTGTGAGTGTTTATTTTGAAGTGAATGTGTGTGTGTGTGTGTGTCTGTAAGTGTGTAATTGTGTGTGTCTGTAAGTGAATGTGTGTGTGTCTGTGAGTGAATGTGTGTGTTGGTCAGTGAGTGTATATGTGTCAGTCAGTGAGTGTGTATGTGTCAGTCAGTGAGTGTGTATGTGTCGCCAGTGAGTGTGTATGTGTCGTCAGTGAGTGTGCGTCTGTCAGTGAGTGAGCGTCTGTCAGTCAAAGTGCGGCCTTGACAGGAAGGGGTGGGGGAAATTTAAACTCGGTTACAGGCATGTACACACACACTCAGTTAAAGGCAGTCACACATACAGGCACAGGCACAAACAATGGCACAGCTACAGCGACACACACAGACAGACAGTCACATAGGCAGTCACACACACAGACAGACACAGTAACACACACATAGACAGTTATACACACACAGGCAGGCAGTCACACAGATAGAAAGTCACACACACAGGCAGGCAGTCACACACAGACAGATAGTTACAGACAGACACACACAGGCAGGCAGGCAGTCACATACAGGCAGTCACACACACAGGCAGTCACACACACAGACAGTCACACAGACAGACAGTCTCACACACACAGGCAGTCACACACACGGGCAGTCACACACACGGGCAGTCACACAGACAGACAGTCACACACACAGGCAGTCACATACATGGGCAGTCACACAGACAGACAGTCACACACACAGACAGTCACACACAGGCAGGCAGTCACACACAGAGACAGTCACACACACACACAGAGACAGACAGTCACACACACACACACACAAGGACAGGCAGTCACACAGACAGTCACACACACACACACAGACAGTCACATGCACACAGGCAGGCAGTCACACAGACAGTCACACACACACACAGACAGTCACACAAACAGGCAAACAGTCACACACACACACTTACCTCTTTCCAGTGGATGCAGTTGGCTGATGGGGAAGCATCTTTCCCTCTTCCTGTACAGCAGGGGCTTCGGGAGGTATTAGCCCTGTCTCCGCCTCTCGATAAGCCCCGCCTCCGCCGCTCGGTAAACCCCGCCCCCTCTGCCGCGATTTTTTTTTTTTTTTAAATAGACCCGGGTGGAGAATAATTAATCCTCCAGCCAGGTACCTCTTTTAGCTCCCCTGCACTCCGGCCATGAGTGAGCTGTGTCGGCCACAGGGCGCCCCCTGTTCCATGGCGCCCTGTGCGGTCGCACAGCTCGCACACCCCTAAGGCCGGCCCTGCGGATGCGGCTATGTTTTTAAGATGGAATCTACAGGATTTGGCAACAAACTGGATGTAAAGCTCAAAGGCGAGGCCAGAATCAACTATGACGCCAAGAAAGCACGCTTGCAGGGATGGACTTATGTGAATACCACAAACTTAAAGGGAGAGCGAAAGAGGAGGATCAGTATTAGGAGGAGGAAAGACAAGGAGCTCCGTTTTAGAGAGATTGAGTTTCAGAAAGCGGGAGGACATCCAGTCAGTGATGGAAGAAAGGCAAGCAGTGACATGTTGTAGGACGGCAGGAGAGAGGGGTCTGGGGAGGAGAGATATGTCTGGGTGTCATCAGCGTACAGGTGGTAGTGGAATCCAAAAGAGGCAATAAGTTTGCCAAGAGAGGCAGCGTAAAGAAAAATTATAAGGGGACCGAGGACAGAGCCTTGGGGGACTCCAACAGAGACAGGACGAGGGTAGGAGGTATTGTTAGAAAAGGAAACACTGAATGAGCATTGGGAGAGATAAGAGGAAAACCACAAGAGGACAGAGTCACAGAGACCAAGCGATTGAAGAGTTTGAAGAAGGAGAGCATGATCAACGGTGTTAAAGGCAGCAAAGAGGTCAAGAAAAATTAGTATGGAGTAGTGGCCTTTGGATTTAGCTGCGATTAGGTCGTTAGTAACTTTGATAAGCGCAGTCTCAGTAGAGTGGAGAGGGTGGAAGCCAGATTGAAGAGGGTCAAGGAAAGAGTTGGAATTGAGGAAGTGAGACACATGGGTAAAGACAAGTCTTTCCAGAATCTTTAAGGAAAAAGGGAGCAGGGATATGGGACGATAGTTAGAGGGGGAGGATGGGTCAGGATAGGTACTACAGTAGGGTCAGTAGGGACAATGCCAGAAGAGAGACAGCAGTTGAAGATGTGCGCTAAGGAAGGCACAAGACAAGTGGAAAGAGATCTAATAAGGTGAGATAGGGCAGGATTGAGCAGGCAAGTGGTGGGGCGAGAGGAAAGGAGAAGTGCAGCCACCTCTTGATCAGTAGCCGCGGAAAAAGTCTGAAGAGTAGGAAAAGCATGCTTTATGTGTGGTTGAGAAAGAGAACGACAATTTGGGGAGAATTCTTTCCTTAGCTGTTCAATCTTGTCGATAAAGTAGCATGCAAAGCTATCAGCTGTAAGGTTAGTTTGGGGGGTGGTCACAGCAGGGTGAAGGAGAGAGTTAAAGGTGTAAAAGAGATGCCTGGGATTGCGGGAGCATGAACTAATGAGAGAGAAAAAGTATGACTGTTTGGCGAGGGCAAGGGCTGCGCTGTATGAAGACAATGTGAATCTTTACTGAGATAGTCTGCCTGGGTGCGAGACTTCCTCCAGGAGTGTTCAGCACAACGGGAGCATCTTTGCAGGTAGCGTGTTGATTTAGTATGCCACGGTTGGGGGCGTGTCCTCCTCGAGGTGCATGTTTGGAGCGGGGCTGCAGCGTTCAAGGCAGAAGTGAGGGTAATGTTATATATGGAGATTGCCAGTGTAATATATATAAAATCCACTAGGAACCCACTATATACACATAGTGACCGTGTGGAATATATCAGCTATATACACATAGTGACTGGGGCAATATACCAGCTATATACACATAGTGACCGTGGGGAATATACCCGCTAAATACACATAATGACCGTGGGGAATATACCCGCTAAATACACATAGTGACCGTGGGGAATATACCCGCTAAATACACATAGTGACCGTGGGGAATATACCAGCTATATACACATAGTGACCGTGGGGAATATACCCGCTAAATACACATAGTGACTGGGGCAATATACCAGCTATATACACATAGTGACTGGGGCAATATACCAGCTATATACACATAGTGACTGGGGCAATATACCCGCTAAATACACATAGTGACTGGGGCAATATACCAGCAAAATACACATAGTGACCGTGGGGAATATATCCCATAAATAAACACTGTCACGATGGAATACTAACATTTGTAAAATAGGTTCTGAAGACTGTGTTCTGTTCTACAGGGTATGGATCCAAACTCTCCAAAAGAGGTATTATATGTCACTCTTCATATCCTTCCATTTGTGATAACTCATACGATGTCTCATATACTAAACATATACATTATTGTATCATTCGATTTTACTGTGTCTGTATCCTCCATATAATGTTATTATAGGTTTGTGTAAGATTTACCAAAGTGTTCAGTTCTAAAGAGTGGTCTAACAACCTAAAAATGGGAAAACCATGGGAATTGGCCAATCCATTCCATTGGTGACTACTACAGAACAACAATTATTATCACATCTCTCTCCGTGTGTCTGTATCCTCCATGTAATAACGGATATTATCATATATCTACGTGTGTCTGTATCCTCCATGTAATAACAGATATTATTGTATCTCTCTCTCTGTGTGTGTCTGTATCCTCCGTGTAATAACAGATATTATCGTATCTCTCTCTCCGTGTCTGTATCCTCCGTGTAAAACAGATATTATCGTATCTCTCTCTCCGTGTCTGTATCCTCCGTGTAATAACACATATTATCGTATCTCTCTCTCCGTGTCTGTATCCTCCGTGTAATAACAGATATTATCGTATCTCTCTCTCCGTGTCTGTATCCTCCGTGTAATAACACATATTATCGTATCTCTCTCTCCGTGTCTGTATCCTCCGTGTAACAACACATATTATCGTATCTCTCTCTCCGTGTCTGTATCCTCCGTGTAACAACACATATTATCGTATCTCTCTCTCCGTGTCTGTATCCTCCGTGTAACAACACATATTATCGTATCTCTCTCTCCGTGTCTGTATCCTCCGTGTAACAACACATATTATCGTATCTCTCTCTCCGTGTCTGTATCCTCCGTGTAATAACACATATTATCGTATCTCTCTCTCCGTGTCTGTATCCTCCGTGTAATAACACATATTATCGTATCTCTCTCTCCGTGTCTGTATCCTCCGTGTAATAACAGATATTATCGTATCTCTCTCTCCGTGTCTGTATCCTCCGTGTAATAACAGATATTATCGTATCTCTCTCTCCGTGTCTGTATCCTCCGTGTAATAACAGATATTATCGTATCTCTCTCTCACGTGTCTGTATCCTCCGTGTAATAACACATATTATCGTATCTCTCTCCACGTGTCTGTATCCTCCGTGTAATAACAGATATTATCGTATCTCTCTCTCTGTGTCTGTATCCTCCGTGTAATAACAGATATTATCGTATCTCTCTCTCTGTGTCTGTATCCTCCGTGTAATAACAGATATTATCGTATCTCTCTCCACGTGTCTGTATCCTCCATGTAATAACAGATATTATCGTATCTCTCTCTCCGTGTCTGTATCCTCCGTGTAATAACAGATATTATCGTATCTCTCTCTCCGTGTCTGTATCCTCCGTGTAATAACAGATATTATCGTATGTCTCTCCACGTTTCTGTATCCTCCGTGTAATAACACATATTATCGTATCTCTCTCCACGTGTCTGTATCCGCCGTGTAATAACAGATATTATCGTATCTCTCTCTCTGTGTCTGTATCCTCAGTGTAATAACAGATATTATCGTATCTCTCTCTCTGTGTCTGTATCCTCCGTGTAATAACAGATATTATCGTATCTCTCTCTCTGTGTCTGTATCCTCCGTGTAATAACCGATATTATCGTATCTCTCTCTCTGTGTCTGTATCCTCCGTGTAATAACAGATATTATTGTATCTCTCTCCACGTGTCTGTATCCTCCGTGTAATAACAGATATTATCGTATCTCTCTCTCTGTGTCTGTATCCTCCGTGTAATAACAGATATTATCGTATCTCTCTCTCCGTGTCTTTATCCTCAGTGTAATAACAGATATTATCGTATCTCTCTCCACGTGTCTGTATCCTCCATGTAATAACAGATATTATCGTATCTCTCTCTCCGTGTCTGTATCCTCCGTGTAATAACAGATATTATCGTATGTCTCTCCACGTTTCTGTATCCTCCGTGTAATAACACATATTATCTTATCTCTCTCCACGTGTCTGTATCCTCCGTGTAATAACAGATATTATCGTATCTCTCTCTCTGTGTCTGTATCCTCCGTGTAATAACAGATATTATCGTATCTCTCTCTCTGTGTCTGTATCCTCCGTGTAATAACCGATATTATCGTATCTCTCTCTCTGTGTCTGTATCCTCCGTGTAATAACAGATATTATCGTATCTCTCTCCACGTGTCTGTATCCTCCGTGTAATAACAGATATTATCGTATCTCTCTCCGTCTGTATCCTCAGGTAATAACAGATATTATCGTATCTCTCTCTCCGTGTCTGTATCCTCCGTGTAATAACAGATATTATCGTATCTCTCTCTCCGTGTCTGTATCCTCCGTGTAATAACAGATATTATCGTATCTCTCTCTCTGTGTCACATTATATTTTTTATCTCTTGTCAGGTTATGGAAATGGAAATTATCCCCAATTTGGAGCCCAGTCAGGTATATTGCTTTTATCCTTTCCTTAAAATGCTAAAACACTCTTTTCCTTGAGAAAGTTATATAACACTGCGCTCTCTCTCTGTAGTATGATCTCACTCTGCTCTCTCTCTCTCTCTGTAGGTGGGATCTCACCCTGCTCTCTCTCTCTCTCTGTAGGTGGGATCTCACCCTGCTCTCTCTCTCTGTAGGTGGGATCTCACCCTGCTCTCTCTCTCTGTAGGTGGGATCTCACCCTGATCTCTCTCTCTCTCTGTAGGTGGGATCTCACCCTGCTCTCTCTCTCTGTAGGTGGGATCTCACCATGATCTCTCTCTCTGTAGGTGGGATCTCACCCTGCTCTCTCTCTCTCTCTGTAGGTGGGATCTCACCCTGCTCTCTCTCTCTCTCTGTAGGTGGGATCTCACCCTGATCTCTCTCTCTGTAGGTGGGATCTCACCCTGCTCTCTCTCTCTGTAGGTGGGATCTCATCCTGCTCTCTCTCTCTCTGTAGGTGGGATCTCACCCTGCTCTCTCTGTGCGTGTAATCTCACCCTGCTCTCTCTCTCTGTGCGTGTGATCTCATCCTGCTCTCTCTCTCTCTCTCTCTGTAGGTGTGATCTCACCCCTGCTGCGCCCCTCTCTTTGTATGTGGGATCTCACACTGCTCGCCTCTCTCTCTGTAGGTGGGATCTCACCCTGCTCTCTCTCTCTGTAGGTGGGATCTCACCCTGCTCTCTCTCTCTGTAGGTGGGATCTCACCCTGATCGCTCTCTCTCTCTGTAGGTGGGATCTCACCCTGCTCTCTCTCTCTGTAGGTGGGATCTCACCCTGCTCTCTCTCCCTGTTCGTGTGATCTCACCCTGCTCTCTCTCTCTCTGTAGGTGTGATCTCACCCTGCTCTCTCTCTCTCTGTACGTGTGATCTCACCCTGCTCTCTCTCTCTCTGTAGGTGGGATCTCACCCTGCTCTCTCTCTCTGTAGGTGGGATCTCACCCTGCTCTCTCTCTCTGTTCGTGTGAACTCACCCTGCTCTCTCTCTCTGTAGGTGTGATCTCACCCTACTCTCTCTCTCTGTAGGTGGGATCTCATTCTGCTCTCTCTCTCTCTGTAGGTGTGATCTCACCCTGCTCTCTCGCTCTGTACGTGTGATCTCACCCTGCTCTCTCTCTCTGTAGGTGGGATCTCACCCTGCTCTCTCTCCCTGTTCGTGTGATCTCACACTGCTCTCTCTCTCTCTGTAGGTGTGATCTCACCCTGCTCTCTCTCTCTCTGTAGGTGTGACCTCACCCTGCTTGCTCTCTCTGTACGTGTGATCTCACACTGCTCGCCCTCTCTCTCTGTAGGTGGGATCTCACCCTGCTCTCTCTCTCTGTACTTGGGATCTCACCCTGCTCTCTCTCTTTGTAGGTGTGATCTCACCCTGCTCTCTCTCTCTGTACGTGTGATCTCACCCTGCTCTCTCTCTCTGTAGGTGGGATCTCACCCTGCTCTCTCTCTCTCTGTAGGTGTGATCTCACCCTGCTCTCTCTCTCTGTAGGTGGGATCTCACCCTGCTCTCTCTCCCTGTTCGTGTGATCTCACACTGCTCTCTCTCTCTCTGTAGGTGTGATCTCACCCTGCTCTCTCTCTCTCTGTAGGTGTGATTTCACCCTGCTCTCTCTCTCTGTACGTGGGATCTCACCCTGCTCGCGCTCTCGCTATGTAGGTGTGATCTCACACTGCTCTCTCTCCCTGTTCGTGTGATCTCACACTGCTCTCTCTCTCTCTGTAGGTGTGATCTCACCCTGCTCTCTCTCTCTCTGTAGGTGTGATCTCACCCTGCTCTCTCTCTCTGTACGTGTGATCTCACCCTGCTCTCTCTCTCTGTAGGTGTGATTATCGTATCTCTCTCTCTGTGTCTGTATCCTCAGTGTAATAACATATACTAAACATATTCATTATTGTATCATTCGATTTTACTGTGTCTGTATCCTCCATATAATGTTATTATAGGTTTGTGTAAGATTTACCAAAGTGTTCAGTTCTAAAGAGTGGTCTAACAACCTAAAAATGGGAAAACCATGGGAATTGGCCAATCCATTCCATTGGTGACTACTACAGAACAACAATTATTATCACATCTCTCTCCGTGTGTCTGTATCCTCCATGTAATAACGGATATTATCATATATCTACGTGTGTCTGTATCCTCCATGTAATAACAGATATTATTGTATCTCTCTCTCCGTGTCTGTATCCTCCGTGTAATAACAGATATTATCGTATCTCTCTCTGTGTCTGTATCCTCCGTGTAATAACACATATTATCGTATCTCTCTCTCCGTGTCTGTATCCTCCGTGTAATAACAGATATTATCGTATCTCTCTCTCCGTGTCTGTATCCTCCGTGTAATAACAGATATTATCGTATCTCTCTCCACGTGTCTGTATCCTCCGTGTAATAACAGATATTATCGTGTATCTGTATCCTCCGTGTAATAACCATATTATCGTATCTCTCTCTCCGTGTCTGTATCCTCCGTGTAATAACAGATATTATCGTATCTCTCTCTCTGTGTCTGTATCCTCCGTGTAATAACAGATATTATCGTATCTCTCTCTCCGTGTCTGTATCCTCCGTGTAATAACAGATATTATCGTATCTCTCTCTCCGTGTCTGTATCCTCCGTGTAATAACAGATATTATCGTATCTCTCTTTCCGTGTCTGTATCCTCCGTGTAATAACAGATATTATCGTATGTCTCTCCACGTTTCTGTATCCTCCGTGTAATAACACATATTATCGTATCTCTCTCCACGTGTCTGTATCCGCCGTGTAATAACAGATATTATCGTATCTCTCTCTCTGTGTCTGTATCCTCAGTGTAATAACAGATATTATCGTATCTCTCTCTCTGTGTCTGTATCCTCCGTGTAATAACAGATATTATCGTATCTCTCTCTCTGTGTCTGTATCCTCCGTGTAATAACCGATATTATCGTATCTCTCTCTCTGTGTCTGTATCCTCCGTGTAATAACAGATATTATTGTATCTCTCTCCACGTGTCTGTATCCTCCGTGTAATAACAGATATTATCGTATCTCTCTCTCTGTGTCTGTATCCTCCGTGTAATAACAGATATTATCGTATCTCTCTCTCCGTGTCTTTATCCTCAGTGTAATAACAGATATTATCGTATCTCTCTCCACGTGTCTGTATCCTCCATGTAATAACAGATATTATCGTATCTCTCTCTCCGTGTCTGTATCCTCCGTGTAATAACAGATATTATCGTATGTCTCTCCACGTTTCTGTATCCTCCGTGTAATAACACATATTATCTTATCTCTCTCCACGTGTCTGTATCCTCCGTGTAATAACAGATATTATCGTATCTCTCTCTCTGTGTCTGTATCCTCCGTGTAATAACAGATATTATCGTATCTCTCTCTCTGTGTCATTATATTTTTATCTCTTGTCAGGTTATGGAAATGGAAATTATCCCC
>OW240918.1:156424757-156436140 GCA_933207985.1 Pelobates cultripes
CGCTGGGGAGGGAGGACACTGCTCTCCTCTCCCTGTACTTCACACTGCCTTCCCGGCATATCACTCTGCTGCTGGGGGGCAGGAACAACTACCTCTGCCCCCTGTAACTCAGCCTGCCGCTGGGGAGGGAGGACGCTGCTCTCCTCTCCCTGCACTTTACACTGCCGCTTGGGAATGGAGACTGGGCTCCCAATTCCCGGCATATCACACTGCCGCTGGGGAATGGAGACTGGGCTCCCAATTCCCTGCATATCACACTGCCGCTGGGGAATGGAGACTGGGCTCCCAATTCCCGGCATATCACACTGCCGCTGGGGAATGGAGACTGGGCTCCCAATTCCCTGCATATCACACTGCCACTGGGGAGAGGAGACTGGGCTCTCTCTGTCCCGCAACTGTAGCTGCCGGTGGAGGTCCACCCACCGTGGCAGCTGACCGTCACCCTCTGCCCGGTACAGCAGAGTCTTGAATACTAGACTCCTCACGAACTTCATGGATTTCTCAGCTGGATTAGGTCCGTAGAAGTTCAGCCGCAACCACATCATACGGTCAAATTCCTGTACAGAGTATCTGTACTCCACTGCTGGTTCCATTCTGTTGCTGTCAGGGTCGCTGTACTGAGACATGTGTTGCCCTCAAATTGTAAAATCCACAGAATGGTGTCTCCTGTAGCTGTCCTTCTGGCTGTAGGAACGATCCCGCCGCTTGCCACCAATTGTAACGGACCGTTTTGCACACAAGGGGTAAAAAACCGTTTAGGCGATCGGCCCCCTTTCCAGAGATACAGGCACAGCTACTGCAGAACACCAAAACTCACGAACTGGATACAAAATAGCACTCCAACTCCCGAACTGGAACCTCCCAAATGGCTGCTAGCAGACGAACAGGAAAAGCAGACGAACAGCTTACACTCCTGGCAATCAGTCTCTAACAGCATACAGTGAATCCCCCCAAGAACGAGACAAGGCTCCGTGTTGGGGGTCAAGCAGTGGTCTGAGGTGCTGGCACACCCAGCCTGGTTTTTATTACAGTGTTTTCAAATACAGGACCGCCCACAGGGAGGTATAAAACAACCAATCATATCACAGTTACATCCCACATATTCCCTCCCCTTATCCTGAGAGGAAACTCAATTATACAAACAGTTAAAACATACTTTCTACCCAACTTTCATAACTCCAAAACCATACATCACATTCACATAAAATTACATATTCTCAATCAATCCATTCAGGGGAACAACATATTCAATAATGGCACAAATCAGACAAGGGGTTCAAAAGTTAGTAAAAAGTCCTTTGTGACTAAATGAAGCATGGCTTTCTGGCCCAAACCAGTTTCAGAGTCTTCTATTCTGGAGATAAGTAATTCAATTATCTCCCAGGATAGACACAAGACTCCATTAAGCACATGGTTGCAAAAAGACACAAAGCACTTTAAAATACATAAAGTCACATTTATACATAAAACACAGACATTTCACATATCCCCAGATAGCTCAGGTCTGAGCGCACATTATTAAGTGAATGGCGCTCGGACCACACAAATACAGTTTAATCACCATGGAGCCAAAGTCTTTACAGTCAGTTTCATACGAATGGGCTCCATGGGATTCCCATCTAGGGTATAACACATTCAAACAAATCTACTGAAACTCAGGCAGAAAAGCACGACTGAAGCTTTTCTGCAGGTAAAAAATAAAGTCTTTTACAAGGGGGCCATAGTCCAAAGGCAGCAGGCGAGCAACCAGGCTTCTCCAATGCAATGTGGCGAGATTGGTCTCGTCACAACATCGCTTATACACAAACACACACTGCTTCCACTACAAACAAATACACTGCATCACCTACACAAACTGGTATCCCTATACACTACATACCATAAGCACACACATTAGATCCTCTACAATAACACATAACACATCCCCTACACACTCCACTCCCTGTGAGCGAACTCATGGGTGGAACATGGGTGGAACATGAACTTTTAGGTGGGCCTTATGGGCATACTCACCGTCAGGCCCTGGGACCCAGACCTTGAGCTGTTTAAGGGGCCCCCAAAAAATGGAGCTGCTTCCCATTCTACTAGAACTTTTAATTTTGTGACCACAGTTACAAACAGCCTTCAGAGAACCTGTTCTACACCAGACCAGTGGAGCCAAACTGCAGCCCATCATCATCCTCATCTGGTTGTAAGTAGGCAATCTAGTATATTATTAGTGACACTAATCTATAATTTATCTCACATTAAAGGGACACTATAGTCCCCAGAACCACTACAGCTTAATGAAGTGGTTCTGGTGTCTATAGCCGGTCCCTGCAGGCTTTTTAATGTAAACACACACTGTGTGCAGCATTGGCATTAGTTAATATGGCAGATCATATAGGTGGGGCATTGTGATGTCACATGGGGGGGCGGCAAATTTTTATTTTGCCTAGGGAAGCAAAAATCCTTGCACCGGCTCTGATCCTAGGCAGGTGCACCAGTCTACCGGTGACCCACAGGAGGGGAGTGCACTGATTGCACTGAACTCTCCTCCTGCCCAGACCTGTCTTTACCGCAGTGCAAGTGCCCTCTGCCCCTAATGTGATTACTCTTCACTTCCTCCCAGCCTGCAGAGCAGCGCATGGGAGAGAGGGAGGAGGAGGCACGATTTAATCGTACAACAAATCCACTAAGCAAATCTTTATAAATTTGGGGGGATCAGCTCTGTTTCCACAGTTTATTGGTGTTTACTCTGATGTCTGTATTAATATTGAGGGATTTCTAAGTAGTAACGTCAGTGTGTGTCAGCAGGGCCAGCCGTTGGGGTGTGCACGCTGTGCGGTCATGCAGGGTGCCATGACAACAGAGGCGCCCGGCGGCCAACACAGCTCACAAGTTGGGGACACCAGCCTATTCAATTTAAACGATTTGCTGGTGGTCCACTGGTGCGCACCAGCAGTAGGTGCAGTCAAATTATAGCCTCTCCCTCGTGGTTCCGTTGCTAAGTTAGTGAGTCGGAGCACAGGCTCAGAGATTCTCAGCCTGCGCTCTGACAACATTGAAAGTCAGAGCCGTGAAGGAGCGGGTATAGCAAAGAGCTACTGATTAGCATAACATCAATATCCGTTATAAAACCAGGAATAGGTGGGAATGGATGGTGAACTGATTTGGTGGTGCAATGGGCCACTTGACTGGTTTTGCCCCCCAGGCCTAAGGCTGCCAGCCCTCCCCTGCCCAACTGTGATGGATAACCAACTTTGTGCCGGGGATCATCTGTCCCATTTGTCCTTTCCATTAATGTCTGCTGTGGGTCTTGATTCAACTAAAAGGTGCAAAGATTTATTTTTCCTAGGATGGGGAGCAAGAGGACAGGAGTTAGCAACAGGAATATTAATTACAGATGGTGTGTATATCTCATTAGCTTCATTAGTGTGAGTTTTAGAAATAGTCACTTCATTGATGTACTTTTCTCTTTAACCCCTTAAGGACCAAACTTCTGGAATGAAAGGGAATCATGACATGTCACACGTCATGTGTCCTTAAGGGGTTAAAGCTTTCCACCATTTGAATAAGACACCTTTTTCTTAGCTCATCTACGTTTACACCAGCCTTATCAAGATCTACCATCATTACTTTCCTTGGCACCTTTGTGTGTGGGAAACCATGCTGTTTATTGTTCCGCTTAGGTTTACCAGTAGGACTTTTTTTAAAAGTCTGTAAGGACGGTGACTCTCTGATTCCACATAGTTCCAGAAGAATTCCAGAAGATAGGGGCAGCGTGACCGAATGCCCTGGTATCCGAGTCTGTCTTTATTCTTGGGACTGAAATGAAGGATTTACTGGCTGACCGAAGTGAACGGGATGGAATGTAGAGTGTCAGGTGCTCCTTTAGGTAGTGGGGCCTTTGTATCTGCATGTATGTCAGTGTTTCTATCTGTGTATCTGCAAGTGTGTCAGGTTGTGTATCTGTGTGTGTCTATGTGTGTGTCAGTATATCTATATGTAGTCTGTGTGTATCTGTATGTTCTTGTTGTGTGTCTTTATATGCGGTCAGTGTGTATCTGCATGTGTGTCAGGTAGTGTATTTGTGTGTCTGTTTGTGTGTATCTATATGTAGTCAGTGTATGTATCTTTGTATCTGTGTGTGTGTATCTGTATGCATTGTATGTTCTCATTGTATGTATGTGTGTATCTATATGCGGTCAGTGTGTATCTGTGTATCTGCATGTGTCAGTGCGTGTATCTGTGTGTCTGCGTATCTGTATGTGTGTCAATGTGTGTATATGTATGTTCTCATTGTGTGTATCTATAAGCGGTTAGTGTGTACCTGTGTATATGCATGTGTCAGTGTGTGTATCTGTGTATCATTGTTTGTATATGTCTGTCTGTGTATCTGTATGTGTGTCAGTGTGTTTCTGTATGTTCTCATTGTGTATATCTGTGTATCTATATGTAGTCTGTGTGTATCTGTGTGCCTGTGTATCTGCATGTGTCAGTTTGTGTAGCTGTCTGTATGTGTGTCAGTGTGTGTATCTGTGTATCTATATGTAGTCAGTGTGTATTATTGTTTGTATCTGTGTGTCTGTGTATCTACATGTGTGTTTCAGGTTGTGTATCTGTGTCAGTCTGTAGATCTGCATGTGTATCACAGTGTGTGTGTCAGTGTATGTGTATATGTGCATACATGTCAGTATTCAAACACACTCCTGCATTGAAACATTAATACTACATACAAACATACATCTGTGTTAACAACACCAAAATTATATATAAACACACCATGTATGTCAGTGTGTATACTGCTTGCAGTTAAGAAACAAAGGGATCTCAGTTTGGGACCTTTCACAAATCAAAATGTGTATAGCTCACACATCCCCTCTGGCTAGATCTGAAGCAATAGTGATAAATCATGAGACATGCTAACTTATTCTTCTAAATGAAAACACAGCAGATGCCTATCTACAGGAACACAACTCTAGTATTCCTGTGTTTTGGGATTAACACATTTTGTTATTTCGATATTATCATACAAGCAATTTATTTGGTTTGTGTGACTTTATTAAACTGATATTACTGTACACACAATACATTCTTCAATCTATTGTGCAATAAACATTTGACTTAAAAAAACATAATTTTGTGTAGAATGCATCCATTGTAACATTCTTCAATAATAATCCAAAAAAGGTTCATCAAGTGTTATTGCATTGGTACAGTTACTGGTTAGCAATCCCAACCACAAACAACCTCTAAAGATGCTGAAACGTGTTATGTTAGATTAAGAAAAGCCACATTGCAATTTCTATATAACAAAAACAGTCACACATAATACGTATTGAATTTTTAAGTTAATCACTGTTTGAAATTGTAATGCTTCTAAAACAAAATATCCACTTACCCAATGTAATTTTTATCACATATATTTGAAAAAACACAATAACTGGATATCACTATTGATTTACTTTATTAGTATTAAATCCATATAAGCCCATTATATTAAAAGTGTAAAATGGTTTCATAGGGGCAAACCCAAATAAGGCCTTTTTCAGGTCTAAAATAAAAAATAATACAATTGCCCTCACATGTAGAGTAAAAATCACACTCACCCCAATCAGTTAGATAGGAAAATTAATAAAATTTCATTAGACTTCACTTTGGGCAGTTATTGGGATTTTTACAATTTACACACATACCTAAAATGTTGAAGTATTTTTGTGACACAAAAGTTATTACAAAAAAAATAATACAGACATGTGTTGCTTGCAGTCACCCAGTTGCTATACAATTCCTATATAGGCTCTATGGCAACTAATTTCCTTCAGAAGTCACTATATTAATTGGAGTTTGCCTATGTGCAATTAAATATCACATGATTTTATAATCAATACACATATTTCTGGAAGACCACAGAGGATATCTAAACAGAATCATGAAGACAATTTCAAAACAAGTTTCGGATAAAGTTCTAGAGGAGTACTAATCACAGTTCAGTTATAAAAAAAATTCCAAAGTAGAAAGAACTTAAATCGACCAGGACAAGCCCACCAGGGGGCCCAGCCGCTCTGCCACCAGGTATGTACGCCAGTTTGCCAGCCTCTTCTCCGGGGGACCCAGGAGCTGGCCACCTCAGGGCCCCCCGAGGCTGGCAGTGGCACTACATGGCGGGTGCGTGAGGGAGCATTCTCCCATGAGCACTCTCTGCCCAGCTCCCTCGCTCGCACCGCACTGATGCTGGAGCCGGAATATGACGTCATTCCGGCTCCGGCATCAGCAAGCGGCGCGCGAGGGAGCTGGGCAGAGAGCACTCAGGGGAAAATGCTCCCTCATGCGCCCACAGGACTGGTCGACCAGCTAGCAACCCCACTACACCCCAGGGAGACTGGGGGATTAAATTTAAAAAAATGTGTGTGTGTGTGTATAAGTGTGTTAGTGTGTGTGTTACAGAACTACCTTTCAATGGATATATACAGTTACTTTTGCTGCATTTGAACACTTTGTTTCACACTAACACAGCATACCAGCCATTCGTCTATACGAATGATCGACCACCCGGCCCTTGGCGTGTTCCGCTACTTAACCTCATTGACCCTGAAACTACCAAATGAACCGACGAACAGTAGACCACCCTGCTACAGATGTGTGCCAACGATTAACTTCCCAGGAGGTCGCGGTCTGTGGTTAACCGCAAGTCAATTGACTATCAAGGAGGTCTCTATTCGTACACAAATTACCTGAACAGAGTACCGAACAATATGCGAAAGAACTGTCGAATGACGACCACCCACACCCGGCATGTGTTCTTAATTAAGTGGTGGTTTCTGCGGTTAACCGCAAGCTAAGTACCTAACCCCAGGTGGTCGCCGTTCGCATACCGAACACAAGGCGGTGGCCATCTTGTTGCAAGCGAGGGTTCAGCGGTAAAATCTCTGGAACTGTAATCGTTGACGGAACTGCACGAATCCCGCTAAGGGGCCGGTTGTCCCATCCATTCCGCACAAGATTGTATGAACAGACTTATATATCAGAACTCTGGCCCATCATTCGTGAGATCTGAGCGCAATTCGTACATCTTGTGCGCTCAGATCTGAGCTATCCGGTGAATCGTCGCATTAACTATTGTCATATTAAAATGTTAAAGTTATATATTTTTATGTTATTTTCTTATGGGTGTAAAATGTGGTATTTCCATGTGCTTGGAGATAAGTAGGTCATTGTAACCATTAAGACCAATTATCTCCAAGCTAGGCGGGGACATTTTCAAATGTTGCACTGTATTTCCAATAAATTGTCCCACCTGAGTACCATAAATCAGTTGGTGTTACCCTCAAATCACAGCCTCGACTCGTTTTGTAGGGAAGCCATTGTATGTGCCATAGCTAGTGGGATGATTCTACACTTGCAGGTTTTGCCGATTGAAGCAGCGTTCGTCTCTCCGAGTTCAGGAACCCAGGATATCCGAAAGCGGTCCAACCTCCAGGCAGCCTGAGGCAACCTGTGTGTGTGTTACTGTGTGTGTCTGTTACTGAGTGTGTTAGTTGTGTTTTTGTGTGTTTCTGCTAGTGTGTCAGTGAGTGTGTTAGTTTGTGTGTGTGTGTCTGCTATTGAGTGTGTGTCTACTAGTGAGGGTCAATGTGGGTGTGTTAGTTTGTGTGTCAGCGAATGTGTGTGTGTCAGTGAGTGTGTTACTGTGTGTGTCTGTTACTGAGCGTGTTAGTGTGTGTCTGTTAGTGACTCTGTTTGGTGTCTGTTAGTGAGTGTGTGTTTGTCAGTGAGAGTGTATGTTTTGTAAGTGAGTGTGTATGTATATCTGTCACTGAGTGTGTGTCTGTCAGTAAATGTGTGTGTCTATTAGCTAGTTTGTATGCATCTGTTCGTGAGAGTGTATGTGTTTAAAACTCCTTCAGCACTTACCTTTCTCCAGTGCCAGGCCACCTTGGGGCTGGGATATCTCCGCCCCGATCTGCCTCTCAGCTCTGAATGCTCGAATGCGCGGCAAGAGCCGAATGCGCATTCAAACTCAATGCTTTCTATGGACATCCAATGTCTTTTTCACAGTGAGAATTGCGGAAGCGCCTCTAGCGGCTGTCAATGAGACAGCTACTAGAGGCTGGATTAACCCTCATTGGAACATAGCAGTTTCTTTGAAACTGCTATGTTTTCAGCTGCAGGGTTAAAACTAGAGGGACCTGGCACCCAGATCACTTAATTGAGCTGAAGTTATCTGAGTGCCTATAGTGGTCCTTTAAGTGTATGTATCTGTATGCAGTGGTGTACATACCGCGGTTGCAGGGGTTGAAGCCCTGCGATCAGGTGCCCGCCGCCATGTGTTGCAGCCACGGGCCGTGCGGGGATGGGGCCCACGGATCAATTTTCACACCAGGGCCCCATGGATCGTGAGTACACCACTGATCACAAATCTCATTCTATTACATCACTTTGATTAGCCGAGCAAACTTGAGCAAAAGCCTTCCCCACAACAAACAGCCTGTTCAACACCTTTCTGTGATTATCTTATGCTATGTACAGTATCTCACAAAAGTGAGTACATCCCGCACATTTTATTATATCTTTTCATGTGACAACACTGAAGAAATGACACTCTGCTACAATGTAAAGTAGTAAGTGTACAGCCCGTCACCTCAAAATAACTCAACACACAGCCATTAATGTCTTAACCATTGGCAACAAAAGTGAGTACACCCCTAAGTGGAAACGTCCAAATTGGGCCCAAAGTGTCAATATTTTGTGTGGCCACTATTATTTTCCAGCACTGCCTTAACCTGCATGAGCATGAAGTTCACCAGAGCTTCACAGGTTGCCACTGGAGTCCTCTTCCACTCCTCCATTACAACATCACGGAGCTGGTGGATGTTAGAGACATTGCGCTCCCCCACCTTCCGTTTGTGGTTGCCCCACAGACGCTCAATAGGGTTTAGGTCTGGAGACATGCTTGGCCAGTCTATCACCTTTACCTTCCGCTTCAGGCAGTGGTCGTCTTGGAGGTGTGTTTGGGCTCATTATCATGTTGGAATACTGCCCTGCGGCCCAGTCTCCGAAGAGAGGGGATTATGCTCTGCTTCAAATGTTACAGTACATGTTGGCATTCATGGTTTCCTCAATGAACTGTAGCTCCCCAGTGCCGGCAGCACTCATGCAGGCCCAAACCATGACACTCCCACCACCATGCTTGACTGTAAGCAAGACACACTTCTCTTTGTACTCCTCACCTGGTTGCCGACACACACGCTTGACACAATCTGAACCAAATAAGTTTATCTTGGTCTCATCGGACCAGAGGACATGGTTCCAGTAATCCATGTCCTTAGTCTGCTTGTCTTCAGCAAACTGTTTGCAGGCTTTCTTGTGCATCATCTTTAGAAGAGGCTTCCTTCTGGGACGACAGCCACGCAGACCAATTTGATGCAGTGTGCTGCTTATGGTCTGAGCACTGACAGGCTGACCCCCCCACCCATTCAAATTCTGCAGCAATGGTGGCAGCACTCATACGTCTATTTCCCAATGACAACCTCTGGATATAACACTGAGGACGTGCACTCAACTTCTTTGGTCGACCATGGCGAAGCCTGTTCTGAGTGGAACCTGTCCTGTGAAACCACTGTATGGTCTTGCTCACCGTGCTGCAGCTCCGTTTCAGGGTCTTGGCAATCTTCTTATAGCCTAGGCCATCTTTATGTAGAACAACAATTCTTTTTTTCAGATCCTCAGAGAGTTCTTTGCCATAAGGTGCCATGTTGAACTTCCAGTGACCAGTATAAGAGAGTGTGAGAGCGATAACATCAATTTTAACACACCTGAGCCCTTATAACACTAATGAGTCACATGACACTGGGGAGGGAAAATGCCTAATTGGGCCCAATTTGGACATTTCCACTTAGGGGTTGTACTCACTTTTGTTGCCAACGGTTCAGACATTAATGGCTGTGTGTTGAGTTATTTTGAGGGAAATTTACACTGTTATACAGACTGTACACTTACTATTTTACATTGTAGTAGAGTGTAATTTCTTGTGTTGTCACTAGTGATGTACCGAACGGTTCGCCGGCGAACGGTTCCTGGCGAACATAGCATGTTCGCCACGGCGGGCGAACATATGCGCGGTTCGACCCGCCCCCTATTCGTCATCATTGAGTAAACTTGTACCTCAGTGTCAGCAGACACATTCCAGCCAATTAGCAGCACACCCTCCCTAGCAGACCCTCCCACCTCCTGGAAGGCATCCATTTTAGATTCATTCTCAAGCTGCATGCTTAGTAAGAGGAGGGAAAGTGTAGCTGCTGTTCATAAGATAGGGAAAAGCATAGCTAGGTTAGGGATAAGGGTATGCTTTTTTATTTATTTATTTTTTCTATGTAATGTAATTGCACTTAGTTGTCTGCCACTGCTGCCAGCTTCTGTGTCAGGCTCACAGTGCATACTGTGCCCATTTCCCCAGTCAGTGCCACCACTTACATCTGGTGTCACAATAGCTTGGATTTAAAAACAAAAAACTTTTTTCACTGTTATAGATTGAATAGCAGTCAGTTGTCTGCCACTGCTGCCAGCTTCTGTGTCAGGCTCACAGTGCATACTGTGCCCATTTCCCCAGTCAGTGCCACCAATTACATCTGGTGTCACAATAGCTTGGATTTAAAAACAAAAAACTTTTTTCACTGTTATAGATTGAATAGCAGTCAGTTGTCTGCCACTGCTGCCAGCTTCTGTGTCAGGCTCACAGTGCATACTGTGCCCATTTCCCCAGTCAGTGCCACCAATTACATCTGGTGTCACAATAGCTTGGATTTAAAAAAAATAAACTTTTTTCACTGTTATAGATTGAATAGCAGTCAGTGTCCTTAAAGCGGGTGTGTTACGCTAACAGTGGATACGGTGACCAGTGCCACCACTTAGATCTGGTGTCACAATAGCTTGGATTTAAAAAAAAAACACTTTTTTCACTGTTATAGATTGAATAGCAGTCAATGTCCTTAAAGCGGGTGTGTTACGCTAACAGTGGATACGCTGACCAGTGCCACCAATTAGATCTGGTGTCACAATAGCTTGGATTTAAAAAAACAAAAAACTTTTTTCACTGTTATAGATTGAATAGCAGTCAGTGTCCTTAAAGCGGGTGTGTTACGCTAACAGTGGATACGGTGACCAGTGCCACAAATTAGATCTGGTGACAAAAGCTTGGATTTAAAAAAAACAAAACACTTTTTTCACTGTTATAGATTGAATAGCAGTCAGTGTCCTTAAAGCGGGTGTGTTACGTTAACAGTGGATACGCTGACCAGTGCCATTAATTAGATCTGGTGTCACAATAGCTTGGATTTAAAAAATAAATAAATCTTTTTTCACTGTTATAGATTGAATAGCAGTCAGTGTCCTTAAAGCGGGT
>OW240918.1:156436240-156456597 GCA_933207985.1 Pelobates cultripes
GTGTACAGGCTGTATAGGGGCTGTATAGGGGGGCAGTAGGTGTACAGGCTGTATAGGGGCTGTATAGAGGGGCAGTAGGTGTACAGGCTGTATAGAGGCTGGGTCTGGGGGGAAGTGCGATACTCACCAAGTTTGCCATTTTCACCAATAGGTCCTTGATAGGAATTGAACTGAGCCTTTGATCCTACAGAGAGAGAGAGTAAGTCAGATATTATTTACTAAAGTAAAACAAAATAAAATCTCACAGAAACCCAAAACCCAGGAAATAAAAGGAATTGTGAGTGTGACAAACTACCCTTTGCCACTAGCTTTTGGAGAGGCCTGCTAGCTTTTCTTGCCCTGTGACTATGGCCCCTGGGGTGTATTGCCATTTAAAAAGTCTATTTGGGCTTATTGGATTTTTAAAACATGGTTTCTGCCCCTTTAATTCCATGGGAAAATGTGCCTCTTCCCCTTCCCCTTTTTCCTGTCCTATTGTTCTCCAGCAGGGCGTTGTCTCAGGGACACCGCCAGACAGGTTGAAACTGGCTGCTTTGTCCCTCCTCAATCTCTCATCAGCCCTTGCAATTGTTTAACCCCATGGCAATCCAACTGTATTTGTGGGATCTGAGCGCTTTTCGGACATATTGAGCGCTCAGATCCAAGCTATCTGGGGATATGTTGGACATATAGGTTAAACATTGTATAATAAGAGTTATGTATGTGGCGGAACCAACCTCGCCACTATGCACTGGAGAAGCCAGGTTGCCAGCCTCCTGCCATGTGACTATGGCCCCTGGGATGTATTGCCCTTTAAAGACATGATTTGGGCATAATGGATTTGTGTTGTGCTGCTGCTGGCCCTTTTAGCGGCAAGAGCTGCGCGCGCATTCAGCCGGTCACATAGGAAAGCATTCATAATGCTTTCCTATGGACGCTGGCGTGCTCTCACTGTGAAAATCACAGTGAGAAGCACGCAAGCGCCTCTAGTGGCTGTCAATGAGACAGCCACTAGAGGATTAGGGGGAAGGCTTAACCCATTCATAAACATAGCAGTTTCTCTGAAACTGCTATGTTTATGAAAAAATGGGTTAACCCTAGCTGGACCTGGCACCCACACCACTTCATTAAGCTGAAGTGGTCTGGGTGCCTAGAGTGGTCCTTTAAACCAGTTCTACTTGACCCTCAACTCGCAGCCTTGACTTGTGTTTGGAGGGGACAGCTATAATCACTACAGGGATTGCTATGCTCTGCGTACTCCCTTAAGCTTCACTGAGCTCTTGTTCCTGATCCTGCTTCGCTCTCTGGGAGGAAGAGAGGTTTCCCCAGTGGAACCTGGAGCCGTGTCATAGGTCCAGAGTGGATAGGAGACGGCAAGACTCCAACCCAGCAGCGGCAGTTCATGGGGTTTGCGGTGTTGATGGTCCTTGGTGAGCGCTAGGAGCATCCTTACTACGGTCCAACCCTCAGCTAACCTGGGGCAACCGTAACAGTGAGTATAGTTTTAAACCAGATTGTAGCGGATGGCATTAGGCTGTCAACAAAATTATGTGTTATAATATGCTTTCGTTTAATTTTGCCGTATGTATGTATGTATGTTGTATGCAGCATTCGACTGATTGTTCGATAAAATCACTCCAGTTTTTATACGAGTGAAACTACCGAACAATCAGACCACCCCAGGAATAAGTGTGCCTCCAATTACCGTTCTCAACAATGTTGCAAACTCAAAATTGGCAATCAGTGTAGTGTGTGCTTAGTCATCTGGGTGGCCGCCGTTCGGGAGACGAACACGTGGCGGCGGCCATCTTAAACTCCCGAACAGCGGTATTTTGCCATTGAGTGTCTGGAACCCAAATTGGACACTCGACTAGGCAAACACCGCTGAGAGCTCCACACTGCTATCAATTCGTATAGAAACTACCGGCTCACCGTTCGGTAGAAAGAACCCCACGAACAAGGGGGTTTATCCGAATCCTCCCCAGTCTCCATAGCCCAAGCCGTTCGTGCATTTTATTTCCTTTTTCTGTGACCGACCGCAGGGCCAAAACGTATGGAACCAATTTCGGCTGTTACCTCCAGCGCAGTCGGTCTTTTTACTACCTCCATGAATTTCCCGAACCCTTGGTCCGATCTGGGTGATTTTTGAATATGTCACTCACCCAGATCAGGGCTACCAGGGGATGTAAAATTTAGAGGTGTACCTCTAGGTTTAGGGGTACAACCAGAAAATGAGGGGAACTGTGTCCTGCATAATGGGATTATGAGTCATACTAAGGTGAGGGGATGTGTGGGTGGCAACTCATGTATGATTGGTGTACTGTATAATTAATGTGAATCCCTTCCTTGCATGGGAGAAAGCTTTATAAGAAGGTTGAGTGATTAAAAGTCAGTTCTGCTCCTGATGCTGTGTGTCGTCCAGTCATTGGGATCTGTATTGGGATATTCGTGGATTACCTTGCTTGCTGTGACTTTAGTGGAGTTAACCTGTGAAATACCAGCTCTCCGCTACACAGATTTTTGTAAAAAACAATCACATATCTCAACTGAAGGCTATAGTTCTAGTAATACAAGGTTGTATTCCTACCACTATAGTACCTTAGCTTACTGGCGGCCGTTTGCATGGACCAAAACCGCGAATAGACATCAGGGGGACTTAGGCGCGAATGAACCGATCTGGGCGATTTTTGGAAATGTTGTACACCCAGATGGGGGCTATCAGGGGATGTAACGTTTGTAGGGGTTTTGTATGTTTTAAAGGTGTTTTGGGGGTTTTATAAAAATGTGTGTTTTTGTGTCTGGAGTTAATACAGTACTGGACTCAATTATCTCCCAGGTACAGAGGACGGATTGACCTGGTTATATGTGGAAGTGTCCTAGATATGAGAGCCAATGTGATTGTGTATTGTTTCTGCTGTGGTTTACTCTGTATGGGGACTGTCATAAAAGGCCAGTTGTGGTCCCATTAAAATCAGTTCACTTCACCCTCAACATGCAGCCTCGTCTCATGATTGGAGGGAACAGCTATATCAGCTTTGGATTGCTATGCTGGCTATAATCACTAGCTCTTGTAAGAGCTACGCAGCTAGACCTGCTATACTCTCTGGAGTAGGAGAGGTCCACCCACTGGAAGCTGGATCCTGGAATTGGGTCCAGGGTGGGTGGAGGACAGCGAGACCCCAGTCAAACTACATCGGCTAAGGGGCTACGTTGCTTATGGTGTCCGGTTCTGGCTATATGGCCTTGAGTTTCAAATTCACTTTGATTTTACTTAGAACAATGTACCAGAATAAAAAGATTGAAGCTTACCTGGAGCTTTTCCGTTGCCCAGAAAATTGGCCAAACCTGGAAAGAGAGAGAGTCGGCAATCAGGCATCTGATACCCCAGGGCAAATAGGGAATCAGCAATCAGGGATCTGATACCCCGGGGCAAACAGAGAATCAGCAATCAGGAATCTGATACCCCGGGGCAAATAGAGAATCAGCAATCAGGAATCTGATACCCCGGGGCAAATAGAGAATCAGCAATCAGGGATCTGATACCCCAGGGCAAATAGAGAATCAGCAATCAGGGAACTGATATCACAGGGCAAATGGAGAATCAGCAATCAGGAATCTGATACCCCAGGGCAAATAGGGAATCAGCAATCAGGGATCTGATACCCCGGGGCAAATAGGGAATCAGCAATCAGGGATCTGATGCCACAGGGCAAATAGAGAATCAGCAATCAGGGATCTGATACCACAGGGCAAATATAGAGTCAGCAATCATGGCTCTGATACCCCAGAGCAAATAGAGAATCAGAAATCAGGGATCTGATACCCCAGGGCAAATAGAGAATCAGCAATCAGGGATCTGATAACCCAGGGCAAATAGAGAATCAGCAATCAGGGATCTGACAGCCCGGGGCAAGTAGAGAATCAGCAATTAGGGATCTGATACCCCAGGGCAAATAGAGAATCAGCAGCAATCAGGGATCTGATACCCCAGGGCAAATAGAGAATCAGCAACCAGGGATCTGATGCCAGAGGGCAAATAGAGAATCAGCAATCAGGGATCTGATACCCCAGGGCAAATAGAGAATCAGCAATCAGGGATCTGACACCCCGGGGCAAGTAGAGAATCAGCAATTAGGGATCTGATACCCTAGGGCAAATAGATAATCAACAATCCGGGATCTGATACCCCAGGGCAAATAGAGAATCAGCAGCAATCAGGGATCTGATACCCCGGGGCAAATAGAGAATCAGCAACCAGGGATCTGATGCCACAGGGCAAATAGAGAATCAGCAATCAGGGATCTGATACAACAGGGCAAATATAGAGTCAGCAATTAGGGATCTGATACCCCAGGGCAAATAGAGAATCAGCAACCAGGGATCATAAAGAAAAATAAATCTATTTTGCTTACCGTTAGCGTAAGGCTGTTGGAACAGACCTGAAGATTCAAAGAGAAACAAAGTAAGAAACAGCGATAAACAGTAATACACAGACAGCGATAAACAGTAATACCAAGACAGCAAGAGACAACGATAAACAGTGATACACAGACAGCGATAAACAGTAATACACAGACAGCGATAAACAGTAATACCAAGACAGCAATACACAGTGATACACAGACAGCAAGAGACAACGATAAACAGTGATACACAGACAGCAAGAGACAGCGATAAACAGTGATACACAGACAGCAAGAGACAGCGATAAACAGTGATACACAGACAGCAAGAGACAGCGATAAACAGTGATACACAGACAGCAAGAGACAGCGATAAACAGTAATACACAGACAGCGATAAACAGTAATACACAGACAGCGATAAACAGTAATACACAGACAGCGCAGATAAGACAGTAATACCAAGACAGCAAGAACAACGATAAACAGTGATACACAGGCAACAAGACAGCGATACAGGACAGCAAGAGACAGCGATAAACAGTAATACACAGACAGCGATAAACAGTAATACACAGACAGCGATAAACAGTAATACACAGACAGCGATAAACAGTAATACCAAGACAGCAAGAGACAACGATAAACAGTGATACACAGACAGCAAGAGACAGCGATACACAGACAGCAAGAGACAACGATAAACAGTGATACACAGACAGCGATAAACAGTAATACACAGACAGCGATAAACAGTAATACACAGACAGCGATAAACAGTAATACCAAGACAGCAATACACAGTGATACACAGACAGCAAGAGACAACGATAAACAGTGATACACAGACAGCAAGAGACAGCGATAAACAGTGATACACAGACAGCAAGAGACAGCGATAAACAGTGATACACAGACAGCAAGAGACAGCGATAAACAGTGATACACAGACAGCAAGAGACAGCGATAAACAGTAATACACAGACAGCGATAAACAGTAATACACAGACAGCGATAAACAGTAATACCAAGACAGCAAGAGACAACGATAAACAGTGATACACAGACAGCAAGAGACAGCAATACACAGACAGCAAGAGACAACGATAAACAGTGATACACAGACAGCGATAAACAGTAATACACAGACAGCGATAAACAGTAATACCAAGACAGCAATACACAGTGATACACAGACAGCAAGAGACAACGATAAACAGTGATACACAGACAGCAAGAGACAGCGATAAACAGTGATACACAGACAGCGATAAACAGTAATACACAGACAGCGATAAACAGTAATACACAGACAGCAAGAGACAGCGATAAACAGTGATACACAGACAGCGATAAACAGTGATACACAGACAGCGATAAACAGTAATACACAGACAGTGATAAACAGTAATACCAAGACGGCAATACACAGTGATACACAGACAGCAAGAAAGACGATAAACAGTGATACACAGACAGCAAGAGACAGCGATAAACAGTGATACACAGACAGCAAGAGACAGCGATAAACAGTGATACACAGACAGCGATAAACAGTGATACACAGACAGCGATAAACAGTAATACACAGACAGCGATAAACAGTAATACCAAGACAGCAATACACAGTGAAACACAGACAGCAAGAGACAACAATAAACAGTGATACACAGACAGCAAGAGACAGTGATACACAGACAGCAAGAGACAGTGATAAACAGTGATACACAGACAGCGATAAACAGTGATACACAGACAGCAAGAGACAGCGATACACATTGATACACAGACAGCAAGAGACAGTGATACACAGTGATACACAGACAGCGATAAACAGTACGGCCTTTTAGACAGCAAAAGAAGACAGCGATAAGCAGTAATTACACAGACAGCAAGAAGACAGCGATACGAACCGATAAACAGTAGCCACACAGACAGCGAGAGACAGCGATAAACGTGATACACGAACAGCGATAAAGCAGTGATACACAGACAAGAACAGCGATAAACAGTGATACACAGACAGCAGAACAGTACACAGACAGCAGAACTGGCGATACACGGTATTCACAGACAGCGATAAACGGTGATACACGGGAGCAGCAGAACAGCGATACACAGACAGCGATAAACAGTAGCCACAGACGAAAGCAAGAGACAGCGATAAACAGTGATACACAGACAGCAAGAGACAGCGATACACAGACAGCGATAAACAGTAATACACAGACAGCAAGAGACAGCGATAAACAGTGATACACAGACAGCGATAAACAGTGATACACAGACAGCAAGAGACAGCGATACACAGACAGAGATAAACAGTAATACACAGACAGCAAGAGACAGCGATAAACAGTGATACACAGACAGCGATAAACAGTGATGCACAGACAGCGATACACAGTGATACACAGACAGCAAGAGACAGCGATACACAGTGATGCACAGACAGCGATACACAGTGATACACAGACAGCAAGAGACAGCGATACACAGTGATATACAGACAGCAAGAGACAGCGATACACAGTGATATACAGACAGCAAGAGACAGCGATACACAGTGATACACAGACAGCAAGAGACAGCGATAAACAGTGATACACAGACAGCAATACACAGTGATACACAGACAGCAAGAGACAGCGATACACAGTGATGCACAGACAGCGATACACAGTGATACACAGACAGCAAGAGACAGCGATACACAGTGATGCACAGACAGCGATACACAGTGATACACAGACAGCAAGAGACAGCGATACACAGTGATATACAGACAGCAAGAGACAGCGATACACAGTGATACACAGACAGCAAGAGACAGCGATAAGCAGTGATACACAGACAGCAATAAACAGTAATACACAGACAGCAAGAGACAGCGATAAACAGTGATACACAGACAGTGATAAACAGTGATACACAGACAGCAAGAAACAGCAATAAACTAAGCAAGAGGCAGAGATAAACAGTGATACATAGACAGCAAGAGACAACGATTGTGACTGATTCCCTAGCCCTACGTTACAAATGGTTAATTTGTTTATTTGTTACATTGTATAGTTCGGTATATGAACTTACCGACCATCTGAGACCTATCTATTTCATATACCAAACCATCTACCGAACAGCCAGACCACCCAGGGCAGGCGTATGCTGCTCATTGACCCTTTTCATCTTTGTTCACACCTCAATACAATTATACCAACATTCTGAGCAGTCGACTGGGTGGCCACCGTTCGTATGGCCGAACTTGTGGCGGCGGCCATCTTTAGCCACAAACACATACAGCAGTGTTTGGTCGTCGAGTGCAAACTCAAGTCGGGCACTTGACGGCACGAACACCACCAGAACTTCCACCCAGGGCCGGACTGGCCCACCGGGATACCGGGAAATTTCCACACATATGTGCCACCGGGTGGCCGGTCCGGTGGCACACTGAGAGGAGGCCGGCCGCGTTCCAGACTGGAGCCGCCGGGCCGGGTGGCAGCTTCGCCGGTCCGGCGGCACTCCAGTCACTGGCTGCTGATGGCTGATGGAGGAGGAGCCTGTCTACCATGCTCCCTCGCGGTTCCCACAATTCCAGGCACAGGAACCGCAAGGGAGCATGGTAGACAGGCTCCTCCTCCATCAGCAGCCAGTGACTGGAGTGCCACCGGCCCGGCGAAGCTGCCACCCGGCCCGGCGGCTCCAGTCTGGAACGCGGCCGGCCCCCTGCCTTCTCTGAGGTAAATTAGGGGCAGGGGGAGAGATGGGGAAAGGAGGCAGGGAGGGAGGGAGATGGGAGAGATGGTGAGGGGAATAGAGAGGGGAGAGACACAGGGAAAGGAGGGAGGGAGAGAGAGGGGAGAGACACAGAGAAAGGGGGTGAAAGGATGCAGAGGGGGAGAGAGAGACAAAGAGGGAGAAATGAGACACACAAGGGGAGGGGAAGAAAGAGGCAGAGGGGGAAGAGAGAGAGAAAGAGGGAGAAATGAGAGAGACACACAAGGGGAGGGGAAGAAAGAGGCAGAGGGGGAAGAGAGAGACTGGGAAGGAGAGGGGAGACATTGACACAGAGGAGCAGTGAGGGGGAGAAAGAGAGGACCCAGGGCAACACTCCGGCTCTCACGAGGGTGAACTCTAGCCCTGGAGCTACGGGCTAGAGTTCACTCTCACCACTTCCTGGTGGTCGCAGTAGTAGGAGTGAACTCTAGCCCCATACACATACTGCCCCCCCACACACACACACACACACCATACACATTCACACACTGCCCCCACACACACACACACCATACACATTCACACACTGCCCCCCACACACACACACTGAACCTTTCACACACATTGCACCCCTCACACATTGCACCACTGCTCCTATACCCTACTACAGCCCCATATCCCAGCAGACTCCAGGTAAGTTGTCAAACTGTTCTTAAGCGGTTTGACTACTTACTCTGGGAGGGGGTGCCGACACTCCTGGCACCATAACCACTACACAGAGGAGTAGTGGTTATTGTGCATGGAATATTTCTTTAAATAATCTACAAGTGCCGCTCCCGGGCTCAGGCTCTGGATCCGTCACTGGTATATATATATATCTATTATATTTACACATATTAATGTACATTTATATATGCATAATACACAGAGAAATTTCATTAATATGTACCATATGTAATGAGCAGATATTGGCCCAGTCTTGTTGCTAGGTGCATACTCCAGCACAATAACATATTTAAAGTGAAGAGCACACCCACAGGACTTCAAAATAAAAAAATTTCAGTTGTGCCCTACATACATTCACCATTTCAGTCCCATTAACAAGCTTTCCTTAATATGTCAAGGTAGTTGGACTGAAACATTGATTACATGCAAAGGCACGTCTGCTTAAAATAAATCTGTACTTTTGTTTATTTTGAAGCCTATGAGTGCGCTTTTTACGTTGAAGTACTTTTTCATTTTAAGTTATCTGTTCTAACTCTGTATCTGCACACTATGCTGGCGCGACGCATTATGGGGCTGGTAAATATTTTTTTTCCATGGCTGCTTTTAATTCCCAGTCCGGCCCTGCTTCCACCTCCATATAAGTTCGGTAAAATACGTAAGAACTGAATGGCATTCGGTAGGAGCAAGCTCCTGAACAAGGAATAAAGACTGCATATGCTCACGAACCATTACGTTTGGTACTTTTATTATATTTATCACTCCAGAAAGTGACCGACCGCACAGCCTAATTTCATGGAACTCTTTTGGGGCAGGAGCCTCATGTGCGGTCGGTCAAACTGAGACTTCCATGGAAATCCTGAAACCCTGAACCAATCTGGGTGATTTTTGGATATGTTGGTCCCCCAAATCCGGGCTATTAGACAATATGACTATATTGGGGTTTCCATATGTTTTGGAGATATTTTTATATGTGGAGAGATTAACCTAATTTGTTTGGGAGTGTCCTGGATCTGAGAGCCAATGTGATTGTGTATTTGTTTTTACCGTAGTCTACTCTCAGGTCCAGAGGAGAGTGCCCCTTGCATGGGGACTGTCAAAAAAGGCCAGTGTGGCTACCAATATATAATTTCTTGCTTACCCTCAACATAGAGTCTCATCTCATGTTTGCATGGAACCGCTATACCAGCTATAATCACCAGCTCTTGTAAGATTTATACAGCTATACCGACCTGGATTTGGAAAGCATCACTCTGGATAGGGGGAAAGAATATCTCTGGCGGCGAAACCCCTCATCCTCTCGGGGTGGCCGCCACAACGATAAAACAGACAGCAAGAGACAGCGATAAACAGTGATACACAGACAGCAAGAGACAGTGATACATAGTTTTAGACAATGATACAAAGTGAGAGACAGCTGTGGCGGACACCCCGATGGGAAGAGGGGTTTTGCCACCAGAGATGTTCTTTTCCCCCCCAGTGTGAGTAGAGCTACAATAATCCTGAATGTGATAATTACATTATCTCTCAGGTCAAGGACAAGCATAATAAAAATACCTCAAAATATATATTTAACAGTGAGATATCCGTTCAAGTTCTATATCCCCGGATAGCCTGGGTCTGAGTGCCCAACATATCCCGAAAGCGATCAAATCCCACGAATGCAGCTGAAACGCCGACGGGGTATAGTTTAGACCGACCGTACACGAGGCGCCTGCCCAAAATAGTTTCATGAAATCAGGCTATGCAGTTGGTCTCTTGGTAATATCAAATACACAATATTTATATACGATTAATAGTTCGTGCATATGTTCACAGAGTATCTGTGGTTCGGGAGATGTTTCCACCGAATGCCACTTTGTTTGTATAATACCGAACATATTTGGATATGGAAATCTCAGCGGTGTTCGCACCATCAAGTGTCCGATTTTAGTTCCATACACTCGACGACCAAACAGCGCTGTCTGTGTTGGTGTCACAAGATGGCTGCCACCACATGTTCACACATACGAACGACGACCACCCAGCTGACCGCTTACAATGTTGAGGTGATTGTAGTTACAGAGGTGTTAGCAGAGGTTAATGTCAACAAGCAGCACACTCCACATATGGGTGGTCTGTCGTTCGGTAGATTATTCTGTATTCAAATGGGGCAAAGTTAACATATGTGGTGGATGTATTTCACCGAACAAAAAGGCGAAGGGAACAAAGAGCTGTAAAATCCAGGGATATCTGTCACAACAGCGATATATACAGATGCACAGACAGTGATATGAAAACTTCCCACCTGCTTTAGATGACTTTGATCCAAGACCTGGGAAACACAAGTTCAATCATTGTAAGTGTAAGCCCCTGTGACACCATAAAAACAAACATCTTCCACTCTGAGCACCAATTGATATGCACACACACAGTATTACAGAGCCCACACACACACACACACACACACACACTGTATTACACAGATTGACATGCACACACACACACAGTATTACCTTGTTGCGGAATGAGACTGGGATAGCCTCCTGCTCCATTACCGTAGCCTAGAAAATGGACAAACTGTAAGTGAAAGCTATGTCATGGGATGGGGAACAAAGTGGGTACAGAGGGTGGAATGTAAGGTTGTGGGTGTATAGGAGGCAGTGAGTTGTGTAGAAGGAGAGGGGTATAGGGTGCAGTGAGGGATAGGAGGAGAGGGGTGTAACAAAACGTGTAAAAAAACCACCCCAGTTAACCAGTATAATGGCTGCTTATATATATATATATGTGAACTCAGACTATTTGTTGTTTTACCTTCTGACTATGGCCCTGGGATATATGGCATTTGAAAACACTATTTGTGCCCTGTGACAAAACTGAAAATAGTGCACAAATATGACTACTGTCCATATTTTTTATGATTCCATTCGTTTGTTGCACTGTTCCCCATGTGTTTCATCTGTTGGTTCGGCTGGATAGACTACCAGACAAACTGTGGAGTTACTGGGTGGCCACCATTTCATGTATCAGAGGCACATGGTGAGAACAATGGATGAAGCACTTGGTGAGAACAATGGATGAAGCACATGGTGAGAACAATGGATGGCAGCCATTTTAACTCACAGACACTGTTTTCTCTTTTCTACACGGTGCCATCTCGCCGGTATTTGGTGCACAAATACATCGTTCAGTAGTTTTAAACTACAGAACAGGGGACACATTTAACAGTAATTATTTTTCATATAGCCTGTAAATTTTGGATATGTAGTTCACCCAGATCCCCCGGTTCCGAGGATATATTTTTATGGGGTTATTGCATGTTTTGGGGTCCCTGTGATATGTTTTATAATACTGTATTTTCCTGCCTGTGATAATTAAGTTAGTCTATTGTGTTGAGATAACTGTATCACAGGCAGAGGGGAGGATTTCTGATGTAATGAATGGGAGTGTTAGCTGTGTTGTAATGTGTTGATTGGTTGTTCTTCAAAACCCTGTGGGCAGTACTATGTTTGTAGAATGTGAATAAAAGAGGCTGTATGTGCCAGTACAGTCAGTTGTACTTCACCCTTCAAAACGTAGCTGTGTCTCGTTGTTGAAAGGGAATTTGCAGCTTAATCACTAGCTCCTTTTAGAGCTCTGCCTCTCTATTGCTCCAGGGATCCAGCAGATGGGACTTCACCTCTCCCCTACAACCCAGCATCTTGCCCGGAGGAAGGACGTCGCCAACGGCAGATACCCCTCACTACCCTGGGTAGCCGTTACAAGGGATATAGGGTGCAGTGTGGGGAGAGGAGGATAGGGGTATAGGGTGCAGGATGGGAATAGGAGGAGAGGGGTATAGGGTGCATTCGGGGAGAGGGGTGTAGGGTGCAGTGTGGGGGTATGAGGAGAGGGGTGTAGGGTGCAGTGTGGGTGTACGAGGAGAGGGCTAGAGGGCTATAGAGTGCAGTGTGGGGGTAGGAGGAGAGGGGTATAGGGTGCAGTCGGGGAGAGGAGAAGAGGAGTATAGGGTGCAGTGTGGGGGTAGGAGGAGAGGGCTATAGGGTGCAGTGTGGGGAGAGGAGAGGGGTATAGGGTGCAGTGTGGGGAGAGGAGAGGGCTATAGGGTGCAGTGTGGGGAGAGGAGGAGAGGGGTATAGGGTGCAAATCGGGGAGAGGAGGAGAAGGGGAGATAGTAGGAGAAGCGGATAGAGGAATCACATACCATTTTTAGGGAGTTTCCCAGCTCCTCCTGGAAACAAAGTACATATAAAAGCATGATGATGGAAGTAATGGTTTCCATATATTGAGATGAAGCCGCACCACGACTGAGCACCATCACCAAAACTGACTGAGCACCGTCACCCAGTCACCGTCGCCCATTGGTGGCTCACCGTCGCCCATTGCTGACTCACTATAACCCATTGCTGACTGACTCTGCAGACACACGCTAAGCACCCCACACAAAGATCTAATAGTCTAAGTTGTGCACAGTACAATGAGGCCAATACCTTGCATGGCAGCATTTCCTGGGAACATTCCAGCACCATTTCCATATCCTGAGGGTAAAAAGAGAAAAATATGATTTAGGGGAGTGGAGGATCGAGGAAGTATGAGAGTTAGAGAGAGGTAGAAAAAGAGAGACAAACAGAGATGGAGACAGAGATACAGAAACGTAGAGACAGAGATGCAGAAACAGACAGACAAACAGAAACAGTGGTATATAGACAGGCAGAAAGAGAAATAAAGAAAGATAGAAACAGTGGGATACATAGAGAGATAAAGAAGGAGAGACAGATCAACGCAGACAGAAACAGAAAGACAGACAGAAAAAGATACATACAGATAGACAGAAAATGGAAACAAGGGAATGGAAAATTCATACCAGATTTGGAAACTTTCCCTAGAACATAAAATGTAAACATTGAGAAACAGACTCAAAGTATACACACAATGTCACACAGTATATACACACATTGTGCATACACACATACACACACACAGACAGTATACACACATACACAGTATATACACACACACACACATTGTACAGACAAATTGTACACACACACAATGTCACACAGTATGTCACGCAATGTCACAAAGTATACGCACACAATGTATAGACACAGTGTCACACACACACTGTGACAAACTCCCCTTTCTACCCGAGTTTGCCACAATCTCCTGGAGAAGCCTGCTTGCCAGCCTCCTGCCCACAGACTATGGGCCCTGCAGGGAAACCTGTAAAAGACTACCGAACTTGACCGACTGTTAGCACTGATTTCCCTGGAACTGTTTTGGGCATGGGGCCATGCTTGCGGTCGGTCAAAACTATGACTTCCAGGAAATTCCTGAACCCCTGAACCGCTCTGGGTGATTTTTGGATATGTTGTTCACCCAGATCCGGGGTATCAGGAGATGTGGGGATATGTTGGATTTTGGGGTACTTTCTGAACTTTATGAAAATGTGTTTTTTCTGCCTGGAGATAATTGAGTTACTTACAGGACTTTACTCAATTATCTCCTAAGCAGAGGGGAGGGATTGTGTCACAGACTGTATGTTTGTTCTGATTGGTTTATCTCCTTTGTGTTCCTGTGCCCCATTAGGTTCAGGGGGTGTTCCTCTGGCCTGGAAAATTGTATAAAAGGCCAGTGTGTCCCATTAAACTTGAGATTCCTGCTTACACTCCAAAACTGTGTGTCGTCCTGTTATTGGAGGGAAAGAAGATTTACTCCTGTGTCTGCTGTTCCAGCTTGCAGGAGAGTCAATGGGGAAAGTCCTTGTAAGGACTAGAGCTAATTCCCTATTTGGTTTCAGAGTTTCCAGAACTGAGTATCGTCCAGTGCATGGGGGTGTCAGAGCTAATTTTCCCCTTCGGCTCCAGGAGGGAGGTGGCGGTTCCAGGGCCCCAGTCAAGCTACGGAGACTGAGGGTAAGAAGTGCTGCAGTTTGTCCCCTGTTCCTACTACGCTCTCTGGACTAGGAGAGGTCTACCCACTGGAAGCTGGATCCTGGTTCCGGGAGGAAAGCAAGACCCCAACCAAAATGCGACGGTTTGTGGGGGTCTACGGTGGTTATGTTGTTCCAGTGCAGTGATTATGGTACTCGCTGTAATGGATCACTTGACACCCCGACTGGGTACCTCCGTTGAAGGATGCTCCCAGCGCTTCCTGAGGGCTCCAAGCACTCTAGCAGACACCACAACCACCACAGACCGAACTTCTCTTCCTTCAGAGCAAAGCAGGAACAAGCTCTTAAAAGAGCTTAGGAGTGATTATAGCAAGGGAATATGCAGAGCATAGCAATCCCTTGTAGCAGATTCCCCCAATAAGAGACGACACTCCAAATTGAGGGTGAAGTAGAACTCAAGCTTTAATCCAACACTCTGCTTTTATGCCCATTTTACAAACATAGTACCGCCCACAGGGTTTTGCAGAACAACCAATCAATACGTACAATACACACAGACACAAAATCCTCCCCTCTGCCTGTGATATAATTACTGAACACAATGTGCTAACGTAATTATGACAGGCAGGAAAATACACAATTTTACACAATATTCATAACTTTAAAAGTATACATCACATTCACATTTTCAGAATCAGCATACTCCAAATACAAACATATGTCAAAATCATACAAATTGGTCCAGTGGTTCAAAAGATAGTTGGAAATCCCATTTTGACCAACTGCAAGCATGGCTTGGGTGTGGTAAGCCAATTATCTCCAGCACACAGAAAATGGCTCTATTCACAACAGTAAAAACACATAAAAATACATAATTCCTATCATACTGAACAGAACCCCCACATTCATCCCCAGATAGCTTGGATCTGAGCGCTCACTATATCCGAACAGCGCTCAGATACCACAAACACAGTCAAATCGCCATGGGGTTAAACCATAGCAACAAGTTCCAACTTGTCTGGCAGTGTCCCTGGGACAACGCCCTGCTGGAGAACAATAGACAGGAAACGGGGGACGGGCACACCTTCTCATGTATTCAAAGGGGCAGAAAAAGTGTTTCCAAATCCAATAAGCCGAAATAATGCTTACACAGGGCAAAGTCTCCCAGAGGCCATAGTCAGAAGACAGGAAGCGGGCAAACAGGCTTCTCCAATGCCCAGTGGTGAGGTTGGTTCTGCCACATATACCTCTACAGGCGGTCATACAAAGTGATAATATACCTCTACAGGAGGCCATACAAAGTGATAATATACCGTTGGGCAGATTCTCTGATCGTGGGGGTAATGTATAAATTCCTAAATGGGTTTAAGAAAAGTTGTGTGCAGGGGCAGATTCCCTTGGGGAAGGGGAAGATTCCCTAGGTGAAGGGGCAGATATTCTGGGTGAAGGAGCATATTCCAAGAGTGTAAACCCCCGCTGGTCATGATGTTTGTTACACTGATGGTTACCTTGCTGTGGGTAGGTACTTGGGAACGATCCTGCTCCAGTCCCATAACCTGTATGAGGAAAGACAATAGTGAAATGAGACTAATGATGGTCAGTGGACGGGGAGTGCTTGCGGGTTGATTTGTTGAGTGAATAGTTTCCTGCAGTTTATATTTGTCTTGCAATGCGGTAATCCTGGCAATATAGGCAATGTGGTTCTCAGCTATGAATCCCCTCCTTTACCTGCACACCGTGGGGTGGGGGTAACTGTGTGTAGCAGATGGCACCAGGCGACCCTACAAGAAATACTGTATAAAGCTGCATACGTGTATCTGCTGTAATTTCTGTGCATTTAAAAAGACTTGTATTCCTCTGATTGTTCGGTAGTTTCATTCCCTTAGTTTATTCGAATGAAACTACCGAACAACCAGACCTCCCTGTGTGAAGTGTGTCCTCAATTACCCGTTGCAACATTGTTGCGAACGGGTAATTGAACAGTAAGTAGCCGTCCTTTGTTCTCGGGGGTGGCCGCCATTCGACAAACGAACACGTGGCGGCGGCCATTTTAAAACTCCCGAACAGCGGTGTTTTGCCGTCGAGTGTCTGGAACTAAAATCGGACACTCGAGTAGGCGAACACCGCTGAGACCTCCACAGCCCTGGTCCGTTCGGTTCCAAACTACCGAACGGCCCCTCGTTCGGTAGATAGAAAATACCGAACGAGGGGATTCAGGCGAACCCTTCCTAGCCTCTATAGCTAGAGGCTTTCGTGTATTTTATTCCCTTATGCCAGGACCGACCGCAAGGCCCATTCACATGGAACCGAATTCGGCTATCTCTGTTCGTGCGGTCGGTCATTTTATTCCCTCCATACTTTTCCCGAACCCCTGGTCTGATCTGGGTGATTTTTGGATATGTTGTTCACCCAGATCAGGGCTATCAGGGGATGTAGGATTTAAAGGGGTACCCCTACGTTTAGGGGTACATCCAGAAACGGGGGGAATTGGTGTGCTGGATAAGGGGATTATGATGCTGGCTGAGGGGAGGGGATGTGTGGGAGGTTACCAGGACAGGATTGGCTACTGTAATAATTACTGTAAGTTCCTCCCTTGCATGGGAGCATGCTTTATAAGGAGACTGCGATTAAAGGCTAGTCAGTTATGCTCCTGAAACTGTGTGTCGTCCAGTTATTGGGATTGCTGTTGGGATATTGCTGTATTTTACCTGCTGGAAACCCTGCCTTTGGATTTATTATTTACTTGTTCCTGAGTCTCACTTGGATTATAAGCGGAGATAACCTGGGTAATATTGCATCTCCGCTACATTGGTTGGCAGCGCTGGGATCCAGACTCACAGAGGAACAAGCCTAAATGGAGTACGGATGGAGATTGATTTTGCCACACTAAAACGCTCCACGCTAAAAGACCTTCTGGAGGCAAGGGGTATCCAAGCCAGCAATAAGACAAAAGCGGCACTTATCACTGAACTGATGGCGGAGTACCGAATGGAAGGCGATTCGGTTCCCGAACAGGGGAATTCGGGAGAAACACCGGAACAAAGGGAGTTCCAGAGGCAGGTACAATTTCGGCTGTCTTTCTATGGGGAACACCCTCCAACAGAGATTATTTCCAAAACGATAACGGAGGTCCAGGAATTTATACTGAGGAGTCAAACAGCGGCCCCAGAACGCAGCTCTGCAGTAAATATGCCACAAGAAGGTAAGCCGAAAATACCATACCAGGCTTTTAAAACATATGTGGAGGCAGAGGAAGATATAGACGCTTTCCTGCAAGATTTCGAGAGACTGTGTGCACTACATAGAATCAGCGCAGAGGACTGGGTACCTATTTTGGCAGGGAGGTTAACTGGGAGGGCAGCTGAGGCATACCGGACTGTACCAAATGATGAAATACGGAATTACCACAAAGTGAAAGAAATTATATTGGCCAGGTATGCTATAACACCAGAAGCATACCGGCGGAGATTCAGGGATTTAAAGAAGGTGGAGAAAGACTCACATGCTGAGTGGGCATGCAGACTACAACGAGCAGTCTTGGGGTGGGTGCAAGCGAGCAAGGCACGGTCTATGGAGGATGTATTGCAAATGGTACTGCTGGAGCAATTTTATGAAGGAGTAACCAGCGAGGTACAGGAGTGGGTAAGAGACAGAAACCCTACCTCCCTTACCGAAGCAGCCAGGAAGGCAGACGAGTACCTGGATGCACGCAGGCAGCAAAAACCTGCAGCTCCAAAAGTACCTTTTAAAACCTTTGGGGGAACCAACTACACGCCAGCTCTACCAAGGTCACTACCACCACCACCACCACCCGCTGCACAGCCACGTTTCCGCCAGCCCACGTCGGGCCCTTGCCACCACTGCCAGAAGTGGGGACATTATAAAAGGGAATGCCCCCAGTTGCGGGACCGTTCCACCTGGATCCGACCCGGTCCACCACCACCACCGAGAGCCGCCGCAGCCCATCACTACCAGGACATCGTGGCCACACCGTATGGTTCAGCAGTTCCCATCACAACCGTAGAGCAGTGGGAGGTACTGCACGAGGCAGATCCCGTCCAGGCTAACGCAGACAACCGCCAGCATCACAGGCAGACCGTGTATCTGGAGGGTAAAGCGGTTCAGGGGCTACGTGACTCAGGAGCCACCATCACCCTGGTAAAAGTCACCTGGTCTCAGACCAAGCTAAACTTAGTAAGACTGTGGCCGTCAGGGTAGCCGGGGGAGCAGTATACCGGCTACCCACAGCAAGGGTACATTTGCATTGGGGAGCGGGGGCAGGGCATGTGGAGGTGGGGTTGATGCCGCAGTTACCGGCGGAGGTTTTATTGGGGAACGATCTGGGGAGGCTCACATCTGCTTTTGAGCCCCAGACACCCACCACAGGAGAAGCTCACCCTGTGGTCACTCGACAACAGGCCCGCACCCAGGACTACAACACACTCCCGGAGGTTCAGGTAAGAGATCCTTCCCCTTCCCTTGACTGTGTTCCCTGGGCCCCTCCTAACGAATTTGCAGCTGAGGTAGTGACTGACCCCACCTTGCAGGTGTATAGGGACAAGGTGACAGCAGACACGCCTGGGGGGGAGGGCGAGAGGTTTATTTGGGACAACCAGCTGTTATATCGGGAGACGGATAAGCAAGTATCCGGGTCAGACCCGATTGTGATGAGGCAGTTAGTGGTACCTCAGCGGTACCAGGCGGAGTTACTACGGATAGCTCATGACATTCCGCTATCTGGACATTTAGGGGTCAGCAGGACCCGATACAGGTTAACCCAAAGTTTCTTTTGGCCGGGAATTAGCCAGGAGGTGCGCAGGTATTGCAACACGTGCGATACCTGTCAAAGGGTGGGGAAAAGGGGGGACCGGCGCAAGGCCAAGTTACATCCCCTCCCCATAATCGAGGAACCCTTTAGCAGGGTAGCAGTTGACCTAATAGGACCCCTCAACAAAGCAAGCCCGTCAGGTAAAAGATTTATCCTGACCGTAGTAGATTATGCCACTAGATATCCAGAGGCGGTGGGCCTGACGAATATACAGGCTGAGACAGTAGCGGAAGCCCTGATGAAGATATTCTCCCGGGTGGGACTCCCCAGGGAGATTGTCTCCGATCAGGGCACCCAGTTCACCGCCGAAGTCACGCAGCGCCTCTGGAAGTTTTGTGACATTAAGCCGGTCATTAGTTCCCCTTACCACCCCCAGACGAATGGGCTCTGCGAACGTTTCAACGGTACATTGAAACAAATGCTCCGAACCTTCGCAGAGACCCACAAGGACTGGGAGAAGTTCCTGCCACACCTCCTCTTTGCTTACCGGGAGGTGCCGCAGGAATCCACTGGGTTCTCCCCATTTGAACTATTGTTTGGCCGCAGGGTACGAGGGCCTTTAGATTTGATCAGAGAGCATTGGGAGGGAGAGCGGAGCACTGACGGTACCCCCATCATACCCTATGTGTTGGCATTCCGAGACCGCCTTGAGGCCTTAACTCAGACGGTACGCGAGAATTTGCAGGCGGCTCAGACACGCCAACGCACATGGTATGATCGGGGCGCCACGGACCGTAGCTTTCAGGTCGGGCAGAAGGTGTTAATCTTAAAACCTGTCCGACACGATAAGCTACAGGCCGCCTGGCAGGGCCCTTATAAGGTGGTGGAACAACGGTGT
>OW240918.1:156456697-156476028 GCA_933207985.1 Pelobates cultripes
CCTTCCTCCCAAGAACTAGACGACACATAGCTTGGAGGTCAACTGAGGTTTTTAATTAAGGCACAGTATTTATGTGGTTACATATGTATGGGGTTTCCCAAGTCACATTGCAGGGTTTGTCTAGTAGGGGACTACACGGGGGACTGAGTTTTACAGACCGAAAACCTATCATACATTGCTGTACCAAGCAGATAATTAACCCAGAATGCATTGCTAATGGGATTATCTCTTGGTACAGAGAAATACAGGTTTTACATTAAAATCCATAACAGACAATTTTCCTGCTAGGCAGCTACTAAACCCTTTATTACATAGCTGGGACGTGGGCGCACAGTTAAGGGAACTTGCGCTCAGATCCCAGCACAAATAACCGAACGCTGTTCATTTTCCACTTAGTTTCAAATGGTTGGGTTAACTGTGAGAATAAAAGTCCCGAAAGCAGAAAACTCCCGAACGGCTCGGAATCCAGCGGGGCTTGTGTTGCCGAGTAGCCGAATTTAGCTCCAGGCACTCGACGACAAAACCCCGCTTTCTTTCCGCGAGCAAAGATGGCCGCCGCCTCGTGTTCGGTACACGAATGGCGGCCACCCGCAATAGACCTCAATCAGCACGGATACATTGTTGCAAAGTACCTGTTAAAACACCCCTGGTGACTTTAAGAGAAACTGCCGTTTAGACAGCCATTTACACGAACGGGGCAGAAACAGACGAATCCACCACAATAAACAGACAGATGGTTCTGTCACAGTACCCAATTGGAGACACACGATCTGCTATGGGTGGTTTCCCATTCGGTACTTTGCTTATTCCACGAACAGTGCAGTGATTTACTGTTCCTGGATAACCAGGATGAACATTATCGGTATTCGTGTGCTGTAACACACAAATGTCGCATACATTGCACAATACGGTTAAAAGCAAAAAAAAACCAATATATAGTTCTGTTCTATAAGTGGCTAGATTTGCCACAGGTCTCGGTGCAGGTATTATACTGAGTTAGACAGCTGGCGGTCACGTTGAATAACATGTAGATATTGTGCTCACGGGGAGATGTAGGGTCACATTTAGTAACTGTTTTCTGACTCTATGCAGGCAGGTCACGCTGGTTCCTGAAGAAGCCGAGGACATGTGGCACACGTACAATTTATTGCAGGTTGGAGACAGCCTACGGGCATCAACGATAAGGTAGGACTGGATGAGTGGCATATTTGAGAGCCCATCCATAGACAAGTGTCCCCATGTAGCAGGGACAGTCCTATTTTGAGCCCAAATCTCTCTCTCCCTTGTTTCTATCCTAATATCTCTTTTCTAGTCACTCAGTCACTCCATATTATTGGTGTATAACAAAGCTCCACAGCAATAATACTCCCACTAATGTGAGTGTATAACAGAGCTCCACAGCAATAATTCTCCCACTAATGTGAGTGTATAACAGAGCTCCACAGCAATAATACTCCCAGTAATATCTTTAAACTGCAATACATGTGTTTAGAAATCAGTTTGCATATATAAGCTACATTGTACTTGTTATAAATTACATTTTAGTTCTATAAATGATTAGTAAGAACAGCCACACCCCTGAATTGAGTGTCCATATTTATCAATTTGAAATGTTAAAAGGCTAGCACCATGTCCAGTGATTTGAAGTGGTCTCAGGGCAAGGGGCAGTTTTTTTATTTTTGCATTGGCAATCTAAACAATACATAGCAATACACACGGGGCAAGCAGAGTTACTTACAACACAATGCTCCAGGCAAGTGTAGTGAAATCTGCCGTCACATTCTATGTTTCTATTAAGCATGCGTGGGATAGACATAAGGCTATCCTAACTATAAGATAATGCCAGGGACTAATGAAAGTATTTAGAGAATTGGGCAGACTAGATGGGCCGAATGGTTCTTATCTGCCGTCCCATTCTATGTTTTTATGAAATCAACACACTATGCCTTATTATACATAATTTACTACATTCTTGTCTTGCGATAACTTGAATCGTATGGTCTTTACAGGTTGGTCCTGAATTCTTTTTTTGCCAAAGATTTTTTTTTTTTTATTATTCATTTATAAATCAAAGGAATAGTAACAGATAAGAAAAGTAGTTGTTGGACTGACCGTGAGTAGTTGGATAATTTCTAAGCCTATGTATGAGCTCTGTCTGAAGAGCCGAGCCCATGGATGAACTGGACTTCACTCTATGCTTTTGTTATGTGTCTAAAAATAAAATCGTAAAATGTAGTGAAAAAGGAAAAGAGTGGTCGGTAGCATTGCGGGTTTAGGAAGTCGATTTTGAGTAGTTGAAGGACGGTGATTGTGACGAAGTGCCCTTCGCCACTTGTGCCTGGAGAGGACTGCTTGCCCGCCTCTTGCCCTGTGACTATGGACCCTGGGAGATTTGGCCCGTTCAATTCAGTATGATAGGAGTTATGTATTTTTTTTATCCTTGTGTGTTTTACTGGGAACATGTGCTCAATGGAGTCTGCTTCTATCCCTGGATAATTGGATTACTTTCCCCCATTGTCTCCAGGCTAGAGGGCTCTGTAAAACCAGTTTGGGCCTGATAGCCATGCTGCCAGCCAGGCCCCAAAAGATACTTTACTAACTTCTGAACCCCTGGTCTGATTCATGCCATTTTTGATATGTTGTTTCCCTGAATGGATTGATTGTGAATATATAATTTTAGAAGTTATGAATGCTGTAAAAACTGTATTATTTCTGGCCAGCAGATAATTGAGCTTTGTGTATTATTATCTAGCCTGGCCCAGAGGAGGAGTTTTGTGTTGCATAAATTGTGAGTTCTGTTAGCCAGTAAATCAGTCTTGTTCCAGCATTAAGCCTTGGCTCATGTTTGGGGGATTGGAGAAATACACTCTGGGGATTGCTATAATCACTATACTCCCCAGGGTATGATCACTAAGTTCTGCTAAGAGCTTGTTCCTGCTCTCTGGGGAAAGAGAGGTTCACCCACTGGAAGCTGGATCCTGGCCTTGGGTCCAGGGTGGGTGGAGACAGCAGAGACCCCGGCGCAGTTGCATCGCTGGAAGTGGGGTCTGCAGTGCTGATGGTGTCGGTTGGAGTGCTTGGAGTCCTCAGCGAGCACTAGGAGCATCGATTGGCGGAGGTGGTACTCAGTCGGAGTGCCAGCGGTCCGTCACAGTGATGAATAAGTAATTTGAGCTGTAAGACAGCTTATCGGTCTGGCATTTGTAAGCATTGGAGAGGGCGCCAGAGCAGAAGAGCAGACTGTCCCCCATTCTGTACTACGAGGATCAGTCTCCTTCTTCGCTATTAATCAATGGTTCCCACACTTTGCCAAATGTTGTAGTTGTGCTTCGAATTTGGGCTGTCGGTTTGTCCATAAGTTTTATGTCTTTTTGCTCTTTTGAACTATGGAACCAACGAGGGGAGGCTCTGCTTTGAGTTACAATTGGGCCTGTGCCCTTCGTGCCGCTAAGGTCAACTTGTGTAATAGTTTTTTGGATTGTTTTTGTCCATGAGTCTTGTGACCTGGACAGGAGAAACACCCATGGATTCTGATCCACTTGTCGTTGAAATACTCTTGTCAGTATGTCACCTACTACTCTCCAGAAATTCTGCACCTTTAGATGTTCCCACCACATGTGTCTGTAAGAGCATTAGATTTGCTAAGGTTAACCTTATACCCTGAGAGTGTTCTCTACTCCACTAGAACTTCCAATAAAGCTCATTGATTTGCTAAGGTGAGCAGGATATCCAGAGACCAGGAAGTGTTGATCTCCTACAGTTATGCCATGTATATTTGGGTAGCTCTGCATAGCCTGTAATAGTGGTTCCAATGACAATCTCAATAGCGGGGAGAGCGGGTATTCGTGTCTGTTGTTGTTGTTTCCTAATTTAAAAAGGGTAATTGGAGCTCCAGTGATTTTGGTTTCCGAGACTGTAATATATTTGATTAATTCCAGGAAAGTTCAGACTGAATCCGCCACAGGCAGTGTAGGCAGTAACCGTGTGCGCACAACACTAACAATCTGTGTGGAGACCATTGATTTTGACTCCCAGGCCTGTCAGTTGAGAGTCAAAGGAATCAATATCCAGGAAAACCAGTATGTAAAGGTAAGAAGAAATTTCTCCTCTGTCTGCCAGCCCCTGTTCACCCTGCCAGCCCCTGTGCTCTCAGTGTTCACCCTGCGCGCTCTGTGTACCTCCGCCTAACTTTGTGTTCTGCTTGTGCATCCGTTTTCCCTCCATAGATGGGCGGCTACCATACGATAGAACTGGAACTAAACCGCAAATTTACCCTGGCAAAAAAGCAGTGGGACAGCGTGGTCCTGGAACGAATTGGTAGGAGTTAATAATCAGTACTAGTCAATATTGAATGTAGCAAAATAGGGTTCAGATACATCTACTCTCCTGTCCCATCAGAACAGGCCTGTGACCCTGCATTCAGCGCTGATGTGGCTGCTGTGGTGATGCAGGAAGGTCTTGCACACATCTGCCTCGTCACTCCAAGTATGACACTTCTGCGAGCAAAGATTGAGACTAACATCCCAAGGAAGAGAAAAGGAAACTGCTCACAGCATGAAAAGGTATTTCCTGCCATCCTCACTTTCCCTTCACCTCTCCCTTCACCTCTCCCTTCACCTCTCCCTTCACCTCTCCCTTCACCTCTCCCTTCACCTCTCCCTTCACCTCTCCCTTCACCTCTCCCCGCTTTTCTCCTGTTTGCCTCTTCCCACGTTACACTGAATCTTTCTCCCTCTCCTTTTTTTTCTGTATCTCAGTCACGCTTATTCACTCTCTCTTCCTCAGTCTCTGGAGAAGTTCTATGAGCAAGTTATGCAGGGAATTATTCGACATATCAACTTTGATGGTGAGCTCATTTCTCTCTTACTGGGTTAAATGTGAATGATTGTGTATTTGAAATTTTGGAAAAAATAGAGAAACACTTTTCCAATTTGTCTATTTTACCCTAAAATTTAATTTTAATATGCCTAATGCTTTTTTTTCTCTGTCATTCTTCCCTTCTGTCTGTTCTTTATCTGTTCTCTGTTCTTGACCTGAATCTTCTGTCCTCCGTGATGAAGGAGGCTGAGATTATCTGTTCCTGGTCACAGTCTCTTGTCCCCAGTGATGAAGATGGCTGCGTTTCTCTGTTCCTCATCGCAGTATCTTGTCCTCAGTAATGGAGGACAAGATACTGCGCAGTCTCTTGTCTTCTGTTTCTGATCAGTCTCTTGTCCCCAGTGAAAAAGGAGGCTGGGTACCTCTGTTCCTGGCCACAGTCTCTTGTCCCCAGTAATAAAGGAGGCTCGTATCCTATGTTCCTGGCCACACTCTCTTGTCCCCAGTAATAAAGGAGGCTGGTATCCTCTGTTCCTGGCCGCAGTCTCTTGTCCCCAGTAATGAAGGAGGCTGGGATCCTCTGTTCCTGGCCACACTCTCTTGTCCCCTCTCTGTCTATAATGTCTGCAGAGTACCTTCTGTTGGAATCTTTTGACTGACTGACTGATTGAGGATATGTTACTTGGGCACCTGAAATGGACATTGTCAGAGATCATGCTCCCCATAAAAAGACAAATTATCTTTAACTAAAAGACTGCGGTGAATTTAAACCCAAACACTAATCAAAACGTCTTAATGAATTGACGAAACGTGCTCTGTAATAATCAGAATTGAGCAGGATCCTTGTACGGTCATTTGTGTTTGCTTGTTCGCCTTGTGGGGATATTTATGGGATAATAATAGTAAACAGTTGAGAATTGCCCACTAATTCAATTCTCAGATCCCAAAGAACGTTTATCGTAAGTGAAAGTATTTCATATAATTAATATCACAATGTATAAAAATAGATTTTATTTATGATAACCAATAATTAACAAATAATATTATGTAACATGCGTGACAATAATCAATGAATATCCAGTATAACATGGTATGCAATACAAAGGAATGGCTATACAGATTTCAATGGCTAAATAGCATTTCCTGTCAAGAATTCTGATGATTTATGAGGTATCCTCACAGACTGAAAGTGAAACTTTTCACAGCGAAGAACAGAATTCCTCAGAGTGCAGCGTAAGGTCGTAAAGTTTAGCTGACAGAATAGCCCTTTCAATGCTGGCTAGATCTCCTAGGTAATTAAGATCTATTATTATGTAATTTTAAATAAAATAACATTTAAACCAGTTCATTAGTCATTTCCTGGAACCATCTAATAAGAGAATCTACCATGATTTTTACAAAAGCAGAATTTTAATTCGCCTAAAAGATATCTTATCTTAATTTAGAGCAAATCAATACACCTGGATAAAAACAGCGGTATGCTAACACGTGATAATATCACATCAATATATAATTATTCTTAATTCCACCTGCAGAATGGAATGTTTATAACTATATATTCTTTAGTTAACTAAGATTTCTTAATATGGAAATCTGACCGTGCTTTATCCAGTCATATATAATGCTATTAATACATTTTAATTAATTTAATTAATTAAATGAAACCAGTATAATTACCAGTTGAGTAGATATTTCATCCGATTGGTAGTCTCAGGAACTTATTTGGATGTCTCTCTGCATGGAGGTTGGAGTCCCCAAACTTCCAATTCCTCTCTCCTCTCCTTTGCATCTCTTGCCTCTGCCTCCTCTCGTCTTCCCTTTGTCTTAACTTTTAAAGGGCCAGACTCTCTGTACGTCATCAGTTGATAACCCAATAGAAGCACTAGAGGTGTGGTTATCTTCCAGATCGCAAATTAGTTATTTGGTCTGTAGAGGGCAGTCTTGTCCTACTAAACATACCTATCCAGGGAAGAGTTAACTTTTCCTGGTGGCTATTTTGACGTCATTTCGCGTTATCTTTATAGCGCCATAACTTAAAATTTCAAAGGGTTTCTTACATTTTGTCCAGACTTAGCGTCTGCAATTCCTGCCATAATTTCTGATATGACAGATCATGAACTAAGTTTACCCTTTTCCATACAATGGTACCTTATATATATAGACAGTTAAATATTAAATTATTTAATCTTCTCTGTCACAATTGTCTGGGTTTAGATTTGATTATATTCTTCTTATCACTTGTTTATACTATGCTATGCATTCCTTAGCTCTGGCAAAGTGGCTAGTCTTACAGAAAGAAATCTTGTGTCTTTTTGTTAACTTGAAAATAACAAAATGGAGTCTGGTCTGTTCAGAGTGACTCAGAATATACACTTTTAGTTTCTATGATAGCACAAAATGTCTGCCGATATAAATACCCTGACAGCCTGTTAATGGACAATTGGCACTTACCTGGAGCACCATTACTGGCAGATTGTACGCATTAGAACACAATTTATTCTGTATTAAAACGAATAAATAAAAACTCTCTTGTCCCCAGTAATAAAGGAGGCTGGTATCCTCTGTTCCTGGCCAGTCTCTTGTCCCCAGTAATGAAGGAGGCTGGGATCCTCTTTTCTCAGTCTCTTGTTCTGTGATGATGAAGGCTAGGGTTCTCTGTTCCTGATCTCGTTTTTTGACAGCAGTAAATAAAGATCTCTCCCTCTCCTCTGTCTGTCTTTATGAACTCTATCCCTGACTTGCTTTCACTGTTAAACGGTCTAGGTTCGTGCTCTCAAATGTCCATCTCTGTCTCCATATCTTCCTCAGTGGTTAAGGTCATCCTGGTTGCATCTCCTGGCTTTGTCCGCGAGCAGTTCTGTGAGTTTCTCTTCCTTCGAGCTGTCAAACAAGAAATTAAAATCCTGTTGGAGAACCGTGGGAAATTTCTCCAAGTTCACAGCTCATCTGGACACAAATACTCGCTGACAGGTAGTGAACTCACATTATCTCACACTCACCAAGTAACCTCTTCACAGCTGCCTACATGTTAATATAGGAGAGAGATTCAGAGGGTGCTCATTAAATTAAAATTAATTACCTTGCAGGGTTAAGTCCTCCTCTATCAGACAGCCACTAGAGGGACTTCCATGTTCTTAGAACACGAAAAGTGTTTTAAACTACACTGGATGTCCTCCTGCTATGCATGAGGACCTCCAGCGTCGCCGGAATAACCATAGGAAAGCATAATGCTGCCGTTGGCGGGGGAGGAGAATGGGCGGGTTTTAGCAACATGGGATGGGGGTTGGTGATGTTTTCCTGGCACTGTAGAGTCCTTTTAAGGGTTTAAATGTGAAGATTCGATGAGTTTATTTGCCATTTCTCTGGCTAGTGACTATCATTGTGCTATATTGGCCTCCTGTCTGACTAATCTCAGAGTTTCTATGAGAGATTCATGTTGTTTAATCATTTTCTGGCATACATTGCAGGTTATTTCACCTATATATATATACACTCTATATATGTTCTAGTCATATTATCTGTTACAGAGGTTTTGTGCGATCCTGCAGTCACTGCACGTTTGGCAGACACAAAGGTAGGTAGCTGTGTGTATGTTATTCATAATCTGTGGAAGGTGTGCTGTTCTGTGTCCACGTAATGCAGATTGTTTGTTTCTGAATATACAAATTCTTTGAGTGTACATTTCTGGGTGCCCGTATAGCAGTGTGTGCGGTTCTGGGTGCCAGTTCTAACCTGTTGAATGTCTGTAATGGTCTCCTATTAATATTCTCTGACTTTCCCAGGCTGCGTCTGAGATAAAAGCTCTGGGAGACTTTTACAAAATGTTAAAGAATGAACCAGATCGAGCATTCTATGGGTGAGACAAATAACTTCTCCTGTGCTAACCCCACACTCTGCTCCTGTGCTATCCCCACTCTCGGCATTGCTCCAGCTGTGTGTTACCTCTTGGCATTGCATTCTCTATGTATCTTATGAGAACATTCTCAGCTATTTCTGTGCTCAGTAAGCCATGACTGCCGGCCCTTACTATGTGTGATTAATGGAGCTCTGCTATTCCAGGATTAAACAGGTGGAGAAAGCAAACGAAGCTCTGGCCATCGACACCTTACTAGTTACAGACGAGCTGTTCCGGTAAGCCATGACTCCGTGGCACCCTGCCGCGTCCCGCTGTACCGTGGCACCCTACCTACCGCATCTTACTCTCTCTGTTACAGGCATCAGGATGTGGCCACAAGGAGTCGCTATGTCAGACTGGTGGACAGTGTGAAAGATAATGGGGGAACAGTGAGGTGAGATGGCCAGGGAGAGGTTTAATAGAAACTTAATGGGTGCAGGATGGCCGGGGAGAGGTGAAGTAGAGAAGTAATGGGTGCAGGATTGCCGGGGAGAGTTGAAGTAGAGAAGTAATGGGTGCAGGATGTCTGGGGAGAGGTGAAGTAGAGACTTAATGGGTGCAGGATGGCCGAGGAGAGGTGAAGTAGAGAAGTAATGGGTGCAGGATGGCCGGGCACAGGTGAAGTAGAGAAGTAATGGGTACAGGATGGCTGGGGAGAGGTGAAGTAGAGACGTAATGGGTGCAAGATGGCCGAGGAGAGGTGAAGTAGAGAAGTAATGGGTGCAGGATTGCCGGGGAGAGTTGAAGTAGAGAAGTAATGGGTGCAGGATGGCTGGGGAGAGGTGAAGTAGAGAAGTAATGGGTGCAAGATGGCTGGGGAGAGTTGAAGTAGAGAAGTAATGGGTGCAAGATGGCCGGGGAGAGGTGAAGTAGAGAAGTAATGGGTGCAAGATGGCTGGGGAGAGTTGAAGTAGAGAAGTAATGGGTGCAGGATGGCTGGGGAGAGGTGAAGTAGAGAAGTAATGGGTACAGGATGGCTGGGGAGAGGTGAAGTAGAGAAGTAATGGGTGCAAGATGGCCGGGGAGAGGTGAAGTAGAGAAGTAATGGGTGCAGGATTGCCGGGGAGAGTTGAAGTAGAGAAGTAATGGGTGCAGGATTGCCGGGGAGAGTTGAAGTAGAGAAGTAATGGGTGCAGGATGTCTGGGGAGAGGTGAAGTAGAGACGTAATGGGTGCAGGATGGCCGAGGAGAGGTGAAGTAGAGAAGTAATGGGTGCAGGATGGCCGGGGAGAGGTGAAGTAGAGAAGTAATGGGTGCAGGATGGCTGGGGAGAGGTGAAGTAGAGACGTAATGGGTGCAAGATGGCCGGGGAGAGGTGAAGTAGAGACGTAATGGGTGCAGGATGGCCGGGGAGAGTTGAAGTAGAGACTTAATGGGTGCAGGATGGCCCGGGAGAGGTGAAGTAGAGGTGCAATGCAAGAGCGAATCCTAGTGAGGCTTGAATGGAAGGAGTTTAATTTAGATGGTAGAAATATAAAGAGTAGTCAATATAAATCTAATTTTCTTTATTTACAGGATATTTTCCAGTCTACATGTCTCAGGAGAACGTGAGTAACCCTAAATATGGTGGTAATATATCAGAAAGGGTGAAAAGTATAGGTCATCTAAGCAGTTAGTGAGGAAGATAAATAGTGAGATTGGGTGGATAAGGGATTTACATGTATAAAATAATGTGTGGAATTTAGGACCATAGAATGAAAACTCCAGCACGCTGTAGTGATTATAGTACCAAGTGAAAATAGACAGACAAGTGCTAATATTTGATAGCTTGGCTGGGGTCTGCTGGTCAACACTTCTTATCACAGAGCATAATATCTACTGAGCTAAGCCTTGCACCTAGGGCTATAGGTTGAGTGGAAGACATGACTAATGTCTGCAAACATTTTGTTTACATTGTGGGTGGAGGTAGCAGGGCACTCTTGGCACCATTACACATGCTACAGTGGCTATAGTACTTTATAAGAGTTGAATAAGCACGGTCCAGATATGGTCAACAGGGTGATACTGTTTGGATTTTGTCAGTAGCTCTAAACTCACAAGACTTGTTTCATCTTAGAATTGAACCAGCTGACTGGAGTAGCTGCCATCTTGCGTTTCCCTGTGCCAGATCTTTCTGATGAGGAATCCAGTTCGGAGGACGATTAACGGGTCACTTTTTTGCCTGTGAAGGTCTTAGTACTTTGAGGCAGACTGTGCATACTTAACATCTTGCTTGGGAAACTACCAAGGAACATGAAGGTTGATTTGCCGCCCTCCACAGTATTTATTAATACGATCACCAGAATCATGGGGACAAAAGGCCGCAGTCAGGTTGTGAATATTGGACTATGTGATGGCCCCGTCTTTCTGGAGTCACAAGCTCACTGCTCTCATGTATTTAGAATGTGTCACTCCACAGTCATTGTGGAGCCCTGTCAAGCTGTTTGGTGGTTCTGAATGAATGGTATAATAAACATGTGAGCTTTTTAAAATAAATCTCCTAAATCCCTGGTCCTCCCTGATAATATAAATTTTGTGGATTGGCACTTCATTGGTGGACATTGGGTTACTGTCTATCGCTATAGAGAAGAGATCGGTATCTGGGGCTGAAAGAGATCCTGCTGATACTATAACTCATTCCTACATATCTACAGAAATCACATCACTTAACATCGTTGTAGAAGCTTGTTGTAACGGACCTGCTATACTCCAACGGAGTATATCCGTTACAACTCTCCCGAATCCCAAGTGAAATGGTGATTATAACTCCAAGCTACTCAAACATCAGCCTAGACTTGCTGAAGGGTACAAATGAACTGTTTTATTATGGCCCACTTATATACTCAGTCCCCCAGCATGGGGTCTCAAGCAAGGACAAGACAAAACACATATAGCAAATATAGATAATACATGTAAGGAACGCTTGGTATTTTTGTATACCCGTTCGTTCGTATGCTTCCGAAATGCTAGGGACTTGGTGATTAAAACCTGTTTGTGTGGAGCGCTGATTCGTCCGTTCCTGAAGTCCAAGTTGTGCATAAAACTAAATCCAGTGGTTCGTCGGTCACATACCCAAACATCAGTAGAGACTCGATGAATGGTACAACAGGAATGTTTTATTATGGCCAGACGGCTCACTTTTATACACAGACCCCCAGGAGGGGGTTTCAAGCAAAAACATAGTAAAACACTCCCTCAACTGTGTCTGGGACATATAAAATACCCCAAACACATATAGGAACCCTACAAATATAATATCCCCGGATAGCCTGGATCTGAGCCCTCAAGTTGTCCAAATAGCACTCCGATCCCTCGAACAGAGCCAAATCACCACTGGGGTAAAGATTTGACTGACTGCACATGTGGTGTCTGCCCGAATCAGTTCCAGAAAATCAGTGGTAGCGGTTTGTCATTTTCAAGCGTTTCAAAAAAAGACTGATTCCCCTGGCTCATAGGTAGTGATTGTTCGTCTTGTTAGTGCTAACAATCCTACCGCACAGCGCTCTCCCAGCTTGTCGTGGGAAAAAGCAGGCATACAAATGATATCACTGGTGTTCGCGGGGTCGAGTGTCTGACTTATAGTTCCAGACACTCGACGATCAGGCACAGCTGCCTGCGTTCGTGCAACAAGATGACCACTGTTTTTTTTTTTTGTTTTTTTTTTAGCACACGTGTTGTTCTGTTATACAAACGGCCACCACACAGAGCACTTGTTTGTGGTTTCTTTGCTGTTTAATGAGTTAGGGGGTGTTCAGTAGATTAGTTACCGAACTGGGGAAACTTGAATGGGGATTCAGGAACATATTAACATACTTAGCGGGAAAATGTCTTAAACACATGAAAAATAGTGAGTTTTTTTGTTACATAGAGTAGACATTCTCACAATTAAAGAGCAGAACCCTTTCTGTCTGTAACAGGTGGATGGGGGTTCTCCCCTATACCTGTCATTTCAAGGGACACTATAGTCACCTGAACAACTTTAGCTTAATGAAGCAGTTTTGGTGTATAGAACATGCCCCTGTAGCCTCACTGCTCAATCCTCTGCCATTTAGGAGTTAAATCCCTTTGTTTATGAACCCTAGTCACACCTCCCTGCATGTGACTTGCACAGCCTTCCATAAACACTTCCTGTAAAGAGAGCCCCATTTAGGCTTTCTTTATTGCAAGTTCTGTTTAATTAAGATTTTCTTATCCCCTGCTATGTTAATAGCTTGCTAGACCTGCAAGAGCCTCCTGTATGTGATTAAAGTTCAATTTAGAGATTGAGATACAATTATTTAAGGTAAATGAAACCAGTTTTTTTTTCATGCAGGCTCTGTCAATCATAGCCAGGGGAGGTGTGGCTAGGGCTGCATAAACAGAAACAAAGTGATTTAACTCCTAAATGACAGTGAATTGAGCAGTGAAATTGCAGGGGAATGATCTATACACTAAAACTGCTTTATTTAGCTAAAGTAATTTAGGTGACTATAATGTTCCTTTCAGTATGGGGGACAGACAGGTTACAACACCAACCAGCACGTTCCAGGTAGGAGACACAAAGTGAAAGAAAAGCTGTCCACAGTGAAAACAAAAAGCCATCTTACACAATGAGCTCACTGTAAAATCACAAGAGACAACACACAAATCCCTTCACTAACATAGGAAACCTCGCTAGTGTAGACAAAGAGGTGAGAACACTCCATAAATGTGGGAAAGGTGAGATAAATCCCTACTTGCTTTCAGAACAGTGACTGCATCTAGCTGATGGTGAGATTGTCGATACTGCACCCTCCGCTTCATAGAGGAGAGACTGCACCCTCCGCTTCATAGAGCAGAGCGAGGAGAGACTGCACCCTCCGCTTCATAGAGCAGAACGAGGAGAGACTGCACCCTCCGCTTCATAGAGCAGACAGAGGAGAGACTGCACCCTCCGCTTCATAGAAAAGAGCGAGGAGAGACTGCACCCTCTGCTTCATAGAGCAGACAGAGGAGAGACTGCACCCTCTGCTTCATAGAGCAGACAGAGGAGAGACTGCACCCTCTGCTTCATAGAGAAGAGCGAGGAGAGACTGCACCCTCTGCTTCATAGAGCAGACAGAGGAGAGACTGCACCCTCTGCTTCATAGAGCAGACAGAGGAGAGACTGCACCCTCTGCTTCATAGAGCAGAGCGAGGAGAGACTGCACCCTCTGCTTCATAGAGCAGACAGAGGAGAGACTGCACCCTCTGCTTCATAGAGGAGACAGAGGAGAGCCTGATAAACCCTGGCTCTGGGTGGGATTAGCTCCTATGGAGAGGGAAATGTTCCCACAATCTTGTGTCCTGGAGAGATCAAACGTTCTTCTGCAGCACTGTATGGGAGACAGAACCAGGAGCACACCAATGGCACAGAATAAAAGAATATATTTATTAGTAAAACAATTAAAACTGCTTACTCAAGTTGTGGGCTTGTTACATAGCTGAAAAGAGACTTGCGTCCATCACGTTCAGCCTCTCACACATGGGTTTTTGCTGTTGATCCAAAAGAAGGCAAAAAACCCAGTTTGAAGCGCTTCCAATTTTGCAACAAACTAGGAAATAATTCCTTCTTGACCCCAGAATGGCAGTCAGATTTATCCTTGGATCAAGCAGTTATTACCCTATTACCCTCGTGATGTACAAGTTCCCACGAAAAACGCTCAAGTAAAAGTCAGTAGCTCCAGGAGATGAGGTGGATTTTTAAATTAAAAACTTTGCACCCAACCGGGTTAAATAGCGACTTCGAGTTTTGACACTTTTTATGATCTACCCCTTTAAGAATTTATAAAGACCTCTTTCAATAGATTGTCTAGACAGTAATTTATCTTATGATTTGCCTTTTTTAAGACTTTATTGGCTTGGGATCAAAAATATTTAACCATGATATATTTATTATTTTAGCAATAGATTTTACTATAAGGTATTCAATCTAACTTATTTTATGGTCGGAACAGATCAACAGTATTTTTTAAATAAACAGTATTGAGTAGATTAGTATTAATCATTTGAACCCACATTTAACATTTTAATTTAACTTGGGGGGTGTAATATTGATGTATATTAAAATCCCCAATATTGAAAGGCATCATTAATCTATACCATTTTTTTGTGGGGGATGGGGGGTTCCCAATCACTAAACTTCGATTTAGGCGATAATCCCCTTTTCCCCCCTGTATAGAGTTCAAGTAAACTTTAGAGAAAAATATATTCATTCTCTTCACTATTTATCCTCTTAAATAATTAATTCTTAGATAAACTATATTTGGTAGATAATCCCTTTACCATTTTAAAGCCAATAAAAATATATGAAGAAATAAATGTAATCATATGGTTTGTAATATGTGATGTGATAAAAATGGATTTATATTTGGAATTATGTTATTTTCTGTTCCCTAATATGAATATTAATTGGACGATTTGTAAGGAAGAGGAATGGGATTTACATAATCTGTGAACCCCACCAATAAGAAACAAATGAGGGCGGAACTATGGATACAAATTGACAGCAAGCAGCATGAACAGGAAGTCTGAGGAAGCCCAAGTCACGTGGGTGAAACGCGTTGCGTCACAAGGGGGCAGAGCCAGGATCCGGAACACAGAAGTAACTGGAGCTATTGACTTTTACTTAAGCATTTTTTGTGGGAACTTGTACATCACAAGCCCACAACTTGCGGAGTGGGCAGTTTTACTAATAAATATATTCTTTTGTTCTGTCTCCCATACAGTGCTGCAAAATAACGTTTGGTCTCTCTGGGACACAAGATTGTGGGAACATTTCCCTCTCCATGGGAGCTAATCCCACCCAGAGCCAGGGTTTATCAGGCTCTGGGAAATGTGAGTGTGAACTCCCAACCTTTATATAAGTGTGCACTACAAGAATATTTGAAACCAGATGGTCTGCACTATATTGTCTATGTATGTATCTTTTCAGATGGTTTTTAAGAAAATTCCCCGGTGAGATCTAAACTAACCATATACACAAAATAATATTTTAGCGCAACATCCGCTTTTGGTTATTGGATCATAGAGCAGAGAGACTGCACCCTCAGGTTCATAGAGCAGAGAGACTGCACCCTAACGTTCATAGAGGAGAGAGACTGCACCCTTAGGGTCATAGAGAAGAAAGAGGAGAGCGACTGCACCATCAGGTTTATAGAGAAGAGAGACTGCTCCCTCGGGGTCATAGGGGAGAGAGACTGCTCCCTCGGGGTCATAGAGGAGAGAGATTGCTCCCTCAGGTTCATAGAAGAGAGACACTACACCCTCAGGTTCATAGAGGAGAGAGACTGCTCCCTCAGGTTCATAGAGGAAAGAGAGAGACTGCACCCTCAGGTTCATAGAGGAGAGAGAGAGACTGCTCCCTCAGGTTCGTAGAGGAGAGAGAGAGACTGCTCCCTCAGGTTCATAGAGGAGAGAGAGAGACTGCACCCTCAGGTTTATAGACGAGAGAGAGAGACTGTACCCTCAGGTTCATAGAGGAGAGAGACTGCTCCCTCAGGTTCATAGAGGAGAGAGAGAGACTGCACCCTCAGGTTTATAGACAAGAGAGAGAGACTGCCCCCTCAGATTTATAGAGGAGAGAGAGACTGCACCCTCAGGTTCATAGAGGAAAGAGAGACTGCACCCTCAGGTTCATCGAGGAAAGAGAGACTGCACCCTCAGGTTCATAGAGGAGAGAGAGACAGCACACTCTGGTTCATAGAGGAGAGAGAGACTGCTCCCTCAGGTTCATAGAGGAAAGAGAGACTGCACCCTCAGGTTCATAGAGGAAAGAGAGACTGCACCCTCAGGTTCATAGAGGAGAGAGAGACAGCACGCTCTGGTTCATAGAGGAAAGAGAGACTGCACGCTCCGGTTCATAGAGGAGAGAGAGACTGCACCCTCAGGTTCATAGAGGAGAGAGAGACTGCACCCTCAGGTTCATAGAGGAAAGGGAGGAGAGAGACTGCTCCCTCAGGTTCATAGAGGAGAGAGAGACTGCACCCACAAGTTTATAGAGGAGAGAGACTGCACGCTCAGGTTCATAGAGGAAAGAGAGACTGCACCCTCAGGTTCATAGAGGAGAGAGAGACTGCACCCACAAGTTTATAGAGGAGAGAGACTACACCCTCAGGTTCATAGAGGAAAGGGAGGAGAGAGACTGCTCCCTCAGGTTCATAGAGGAGAGAGAGACTGCACCCACAAGTTTATAGAGGAGAGAGACTGCACGCTCAGGTTCATAGAGGAAAGAGAGACTGCACCCTCAGGTTCATAGAGGAGAGAGAGACTGCACCCTCAGATAGAGGAGAGAGACTGCTCCCTCAGGTTCATAGAGGAAAGAGACTGCACCCTCTCAGGTTCATAGAGGAGAGAGACAGCACCCTCAAGTTCATAAAGGAGAGAGATGAGAGTGCCTCTGTGATATAATCTCACCCTATCACACAGCACTCTGCTATAATCTCAGCCTATCACACGGCACTATCTGATATAATCTTAGCCAATCACACGGTACTCTCTGATATAATCTCATCCTATCACACGGCACTCTGATATAATCTCACCCCATTATACGGCACTCTGATATAATCTCACCCTATCACACAGCACTCTGATATAATCTCACCCTATCACACACTCTGATATATTCTCACTATCACATGGCACTCTGATATAGTCTCACCCTAAAACAGCACTCTGATATATTCTCACCCTATCACAGCACTCTGATATTCCTCACCCTATCACATGGCACTCTGATATAATCTCATCCTATCACACAGCACTCTCTGATATATTCTCACCCTATCACACAGCACTCTGATATATTCTCACCCTATCACACAGCACTCTCTGATATAATCTCACCCCATTATACGGCACTCTGATATAATCTCACCCTATCACACAGCACTCTGATATATTCTCACCCTATCACACAGCACTCTCTGATATAATCTCACCCCATTATACGGCACTCTGATATAATCTCACCCTATCACACAGCACTCTCTGATATAATCTCACCCCATTATACGGCACTCTGATATATTCTCACCCTATCACACAGCACTCTCTGATATAATCTCACCCCATTATACGGCACTCTGATATAATCTCACCCTATCACACGGCCCTCTGATATATTCTCACCCTATCACACGGCACTCTGATATATTCTCACCCTATCACACAGCACTCTGATATAATCTCACCCCATTATACGGTACTCTGATATAATCTCACCCTATCACACGGCACTCTGATAAAATCTCACCCTATTATACGGCACTTTGATATAATCTCACCCTATCACACGGCACTCTGATTTAATATCACCCTATCACACAGCACTCTCTGATATAATCTTCTATCTATCTATGGATTTATATAGTGTATAACAGAGCGAGCCCTGCTTCTATCTATCTATGGATTTATATAGTGTATAAACAGAGCGAGCCTTGCTTCTATCTATCTATGGATTTATATAGTGTATAAACAGAGCAAGCCCTGCTTCTATCTATCTATGGATTTATATAGTGTATAAACAGAGCGAGCCCTGCTTCTATCTATGGATTTATATAGTGTATAAACAGAGCGAGCAATGCTTCTATCTATCTATATATTTATATAATGTATAAACAGAGCGAGCCCTGCTTCTTCTATCTATCTATGGATTTATATAGTGTATAAACAGAGCGAGTCCTGCTTCTATCTATCTATATATTTATATAATGTATAAACAGAGCGAGCCCTGCTTCTATCTATCTATGGATTTATATAGTGTAAAAACAGAGCGAGTCCTGCTTCTATCTATCTATATATTTATATAATGTATAAACAGAGCGAGCCCTGCTTCTATCTATCTATGGATTTATATAGTGTATAAACAGAGCGAGCCCTGCTTCTATCTATGGATTTATATAGTGTATAAACAGAGCGAGCCCTGCTTCTATCTATCTATGGATTTATATAGTGTATAAACAGAACGAGCCCTGCTTCTATCTATCTATGGATTTATATAGTGTAAAAACAGAGCGAGCCCTGCTTCTATCTATCTATGGATTTATATAGTGTATAAACAGAGCGAGCCCTGCTTCTATCTATCTATGGATTTATATAGTGTATAAACAGAATGAGCCCTGCTTCTATCTATGGATTTATATAGTGTATAAACAGAGCGAGCCCTGCTTCTATCTATCTATGGATTTATATAGTGTATAAACAGAGCGAGCCCTGCTTCTATCTATCTATGGATTTATATAGTGTATAAACAGAGCGAGCCCTGCTTCTATCTATCTATCGATTTATATAGTGTATAAACAGAGTGAGTCCTGCTTCTCTATCTATGGATTTATATAGTGTATAAATAGAGCGAGTCCTGCTTCTATCTATGGATTTATATAGTGTATAAACAGAGCGAGCAATGCTTCTATCTATCTATATATTTATATAATGTATAAACAGAGCGAGCCCTGCTTCTTCTATCTATCTATCTATGGATTTATATAGTGTATAAACAGAGCGAGCCCTGCTTCTATCTATGGATTTATATAGTGTATAAACAGAGTGAACCCTGCTTCTATCTATCTTTGGATTTATATAGTGTATAAACAGAGCGAGCCTTGCTTCTATCTATCTATGGATTTATATAGTGTATAAA
>OW240918.1:156476746-156524480 GCA_933207985.1 Pelobates cultripes
GGAGACAGCCAGGCGTTCCGTTGTTTCAGCGGTGTTCGGCAGAAAAAGTGTCAGTTTTTAGTTCCATAGAAATAGAGCCAAACACCGCTGGGCTTTCGTGTGGTTTAAAATGGCCGCTGCCTCGTGGTCGACATACGAACGACGACCACCCTGAATTCGGTTTAATTGAGAAGTGTCTGCGGTTAACCACAACGTTCTAATTGGGATCAATAGGTTAACCAGCAGCACACTTCTCTCCTGGGTGGCCGTCCGTTCGGCAGGTTTGTTCGGGAAAAAGAGTCATTCGAATGGCTGGGCTATAGAAAACAGCCATTCATATGAACAGGATACAAACAGACGAATACACCTAAAATAAGCAGACCTGACAGACACATGACTTCCTCTTTCTTTGCTGCTCCAGCCAAGGCACAGGTCAGAGTATTTGCTTCAAACTGCCTTTTTAATGATCTGGCATTTGTTATTTTATTCCTTGATTGATATTCACCCCTGTTCCCCCTCTCCCTACTTTACCCACTTTGTACCTGTAATACTACTGTCAAATGTTTTACTGGTATGTTTTACTGTAATTTGTTTTGCTGGTGTGTCTACTGACTTTGCTTTCACTACCTGTCACTAACCTCGCGCAGATCGCGTCGTTTTATCGCGATCGCGCTTTATTCTTCTGTCTATTTCTGGGATTGCAGGCAAGGGTACTGGGGGTGGGGGGAGCGAGGGGAGGCTTTGCCATACCGGCAGGCCGCGACCGTGGGACGCACAGCTCATTTGCGCACGGACGTCAGCCATCTTGAATCTCGCGGTACCGTGAGATTCACGTCGGCCATTTTTGTTTTTGACAGTTTGTGATTCTCACGAACTGGCATAGTTCTCACTGCAATGTTTATATGTACCTACTGTTCCTACATGATTTGTGCAAGCTATTCTTTACATAAAAAGGGCCTATTGATTTCCTGAGGTGCACATAGGATTAAAGTTGCATACTAAAATAAATCTGCATGATTGTGGCTCAGAAACTGATAACTAGTGTCCAGCCCTTTCCTACTCCCTCTGGAATTATCCAACTACTACATAGGGACACATTATTCATGATCCAAGGGTGGATGCATATTGTTCATTATATAACAGGGGTGACCCCAAGCGAGTCTGGCACCAGCCCTAAGGAACGTACACATACGCTGGGTGACCCCCAAGCGAGTCTTACTCCGGTGCTAGTAGCATACATACATTGGGTGGACCCCCCTTTCCGACAGGGTCACTCCCCGCGCCCTTTTAAGGGCTTCTACCCACAGACTACGCTCTGTCACTGTATGCACAGACCAAGGCGCACTAGATGCATGTATTTTGGCACCGCCACGCTACAACTCGGGTGATCCGTACACCCCTCCCTGAGCCGGGAAGAAGAGCTCACAGTGCTGCCAAAACTCCACAGTACTATACTATATAAGGGTGACCCCCTTGGATTATACATATTGAGGATACCACGCCTCCCATACATGGGCTACGTCCCAGCATTGCCGACCGCTCATCCGGTCTTATCGAGGGTGACCCCTTCCTCAGACCACTCCTCGGATTTTTTACGAAGTGGTACTGATTGACTGAAATTCTGGGTGACCCCCAGTTGTACGTGGAGGCCACTGAGTGGTAATAAGTGTACTACTGTACCAGAGACCTGTTCTGTCTCCCACAGACCGGAAGAGTGCGACCCAACATGTTGGACTCCCCTCAATCTCCCCCGACCGATTTCAGTCGAGGATTAATGCTGCTGTGGCAGCTTCGGTGGAAAAAGCCCTCGCCAAAATGCTGGCAAACAACCCATCTGACATGGCAGATGCGATGGCCCCACCACCAATGGAAGCTAGAGATACCGACAACGATAGGTCGGACACCTTATCATCTAAACGTCATAGGAAGAGCTCCACCGCGGCTTCCCCGAAGGGGAAAGGTAAGGCCCCGCTTAGGAGAAGCTGTCACTCAGAACGTCCTAACCATTTACCTCTCAGGCTCCAGCATCAGGGGATGAGGACTCTGTGACGAAGTGCCCTTGCCACTTGTGCCTGGAGGGGAGGACTACTGGCTAGCCTCCTGCCTTCCGACTATGGCCTGGCCCCTCTGCTGATAGCTGTATTTTACCCTGCAGAAAGGTTCATTTGTGTATTTCTGTCAGGGCATTCAAGACTTTCAGTATTTGAGTAGTGCTACCCCAGATAGCTATGCCATGGGGCCTATTCGTGTACCGAAAGACTATGGAAAAGACTTTGGCTCCATGCCGATTGAACTGTATGTATGTGATCTGAGCGCCATTCAGTAATAATGTGCGCTCAGATCTAAGCTGTCTGGGGATATGTTGCATGTATATGTTTTATGTAGTAATTGTAACATTGTGTAATTTTATGTCTCTTATATAACCATGTGGTTAATGGAGTTTTGCCTCTGTCCTATGAGATAATTTGATTACTTCCCAATTATCTCCAGGATAGAGAGGAGGGATTGTGATGTCACTGTGGGAGTGTTTTGTTTGTATTGTCTGTGATTTGCTAATATCCAATATGTGTCCCATAGTTCCATCAGGTCCCCTAGGGGAGTGTCCACCTGGTGGACACTTGCATAAATACCGGGCAGGTAGCCCTCAATAAACCAGACCTACTTGCACCTTTCTTGAAGCCTTGGCTCATGCTAGGGGGAAGGGATACCTACACTCTGGGGATTGCTATAATCACTTACTCCCCAGAGTAAGCTCTTGTAAGAGCTTGATTTGTTCCTGCTACGCTCATTGGATGTACGAGAGGTTCACCCACTGGGAGCTGGATCCTGGTCGTGGATCCAGGGTGGGTGAGAGATGGCAAGAGATTCCAGCTGCATCGCTGGAAGTGGGGTCCGCAGTGCTGATGGTGTCGGTTGGAGTGCTCTGAGTCCTCGGCAAGCGCTAGGAGCATCGATTGGCGGAGGCACTCAGTCGGAGTGCCAGCGGTCCGTCACAGACTCCATCCCTCCCCCTTTTCTGGAGATCATGGAAAAATGGATAGCAGACGAGTTCATGGGAGGTCAGTGTCTTCTTTGACACACTGGGCACCCTCATGTTCGACCCATGCACAATCCGACATCCAAGGTCATCAGAAGGGGGTTTACCAGATCACCTGGCACACTTTGTCCACTTCTAGCTCAGGAGGCCTATGTAAAAGGAAGTTCGAGTCAAGCACAGGGTGGAATGCCCACGCCCTCTATTGACAAACAAGATAACCTCACCCTGGAGTTCGATACCACGGTGGTGGTATTTATGTCCCGTTCAGACCGGGATCCCTGAAAGGTTCAGAATAAAATGCTGGACATGATCGGTCCCCTGGCAAAAATGTTTTATATTGTACGGACCTGGCCTTCACCCAAGATTCTCCTCTAGAAACACATGATGTGAGCGAATGGGTGCAAAGAGCAATATACATGCTGGGGAACGCAAATGCAGCCATGTGCACGGAACGACGCAAAGCAGCCTTATTAAGGATGGATTCCAGACTATTGGAGTTAGGGAAGAAAGAGCTAGGCCCTCAGTCGAACAGATTATTGTTTGGAGAGCCATTTATTGCAGAACTCAAGAAACACGTGGGACTGTATACCACCCTGAACAAGGCACAGATTTCCATCAGACAGGTCTTCCGCAACCCTACACCAAGCCGGGGGGGTTTTCGGCAGGGCTGGTCGGCAGAGTTGTCGGGCCATCAGCCGTTTCTGGGGACATCAACCCACACCTCAACCCTTCTGCCCATTGGCAAGAGCCACCTTTGCAAGGTTGGATTTGAAGGGCACATAAGTCGCTCCTTCCTTCGCTTCACATGGTAGGATCGACCTTGCCAGTTCATGTGTCTAACGTTCAGCCTCAGCTCGACCCCATGGTGTCTCACGAAGCTTCTGAAGCTGGTCACAACACATTTGAAAGTCGTGAGGGGGTGCAGTGAAGCCCAGGAGGGCGCCGCGGATATGGTCAGCACATTGGTTGACTGAGGGACCCCCAGAGGAAGCCCAGCAAGAGAAAGCAGCCCCAAAAGGACCCTAGAGGCCCAGATCTAAACCATAAATCAAAGGGGCGCACACAAGGAGACAGCCCCAACAGCCACAAATGAAACAGTAATAAAACAAGCAATAACAACGCATGAATTAAAAAAGAACCCAGAGCAGACACACTCTCTGAGTTGTACATTGCTCACCTGGAGGCAGCATCAAAGAAAGAGGAAGTGGGTGGCTCTGAATGTAGGGGTTTTTGTTATTTTGTTCTGCTTGGTTGTTTGGAAATGTTCTGTAAACTGTCTCTTTGCTGCTGGAGGTTTTCAGTAAAGAAGGTAAAGCAAATATGAAGCCTCCTGTCTTGCCTTAAAATTCAAGATCATTTCCTGTAATTGGACCTTGATTTGTTGGTTATCAAGTATTGAGTCATTTTGTTTCCAGTTCCATGTGCGATGGGCAATGTCAGGTAGGTTCATAATTACATGAATTGGGGCATGGTCGCTCCACGTGATTGGGCCCATATACAATTTGCGTACCAGATGGAGGAATCTCTGTTGCATGTAGATAGTCTAGTCGGTGCAAGACCTACTGGGCAGAGAGTAAAAGGTGTAAGCCTAGGTGAAGGGATTATCAAACCTCCAGCAGTCTATTAGTTGGTTTGAGTGGAAGGATTGGATACAAATATTTCTGTGCAGGGTGTTGCAGTTGGGGTGATGTTGGGAGGTGTCAAGAGGGATGTTAAAGTCTCCCCCACAGACAAGAATTCCCTTAGCGAACTGTGTTAGTTTGGTAAGAGTGCGTTTTAGGACTGTACCCTGTTGGTTACCTGCGGTCCCGCAAAGAGGGCGCCACACCCTTCCTGAAGTGGGTTTCCTGGAGTAACACGATATCCGCTCCCATTCTCCTCATGTCTGCCAGTAGAAGGCGCCCTCGCTCTGGGACATTCAAACCATTCGCGTTCAAGGACACTACATGGGATGACATAGCAAATAAAAAGTAGCTACTGAACGACGTGGATGAATCATTGTCGGAAAAGTTTGAGGCATCATTGGAGAGCCCTTCAACTGTATCTGAAAATGCACAGATCACGAGTTTGATACACAAACAATGAGAATAATACATAATGTTAACAGTTAACTATCTTAAATAGGATGGGATGCTGAGCTAGTAAACAATAAGATGCTAACTCGCCTTTCCTTTCATTGCACTGTACAAATAAGATGTGTTTTTGTGCAAAGAGTGAATGGTTTTGTGAAGTGAGTTTTATAAATGGTTAGCAGAGCTAAAGCTAATGCCAAGTGGAAAAAATACTTACTAACAGGCTCCATAATGGATTTGAGAAGTGCAGATGCCGAGTCCAGACCTCCCTCCCTGCCTTTGTTTGCCAGCCTGTGACCGTAAATGGCGCCCATGGCGTTGTACCACCTCCAAGTACTTCGACTGTTTCCACTACGGCTGTTGGCGTCCTTTATTTTTTTTATATTGGCCTTTTAGCTTCTTAAGCTTTACCCTACACTGAACCGACGTCCATTCAAATCCTTCGGCTGCCATCCGCTGAGAAATATCTTTATACACCTTTTCATTTCTAACTGATCCATCAAGCTCACTCTGAACAATGCGATCACCAATTGTAGTTAGGAAAGTGGATAGTTCCACAGCCGACCAGACCTTGCTGTTGTTTGCAGGCATCCTTCTCCTATTATCTGAACTGAATGGTTACGTGGTGTTTGTTTTGCCTTTAAAGTGAGCACTAAAGTTTTTTTTGTCCGCCAATCAATTAAATGTATCGTGACGCCATTATCTCCACCGTAACCGTACAGTACCATTTTCTATGGATCTACAGTTTAAGGGGGCCGAGGAATGGTGCGGCTTGGCTCGGTTGTATTGGCCACTTTTATAATGTAAACACTCAAAATAGCGTACCAAACCGTACCGACCCGAACTGTTAAGCTCAGTGGAAACGAGGCATTACTGCCCTTTGCGGTATCCGGTATCAATAAAGTCGGTAATAGGTACCACAATTTAGGGCTGGGTATAACAGTATGAATACAACTTATCAGTCTCTATTAAGAGGAGATCCATAAAGTGAAGGATACTGGTTGGTTTCGTGCGTTTGCTCAGCATTTGTTACTGGTATGGTCAGCAGTCGCTGTAGGTAGATATTAGTTAGAAATGGAAATATAATTAAATCCATTCTGATTGTCCCTGCCGTTCAGCTTGTGTCATGCGAGCAGGGCCGGCCTTAGGGGTGTGCGAGCTGTGCGACCGCACAGGGCGCCATGGAACAGGGGGCGCCCTGTGGCCGACACAGCTCACTCATGGCCGGAGTGCAGGGGAGCTAAAAGAGGAACCTGGCTGGAGGATTAATTGTTCTCCACCCGGGTCTATTTAAAAAAAAAAAAAAAAAATCGCGGCAGAGGGGGCGGGGTTTACCGAGCGGCGGAGGCGGGGCTTATCGAGAGGCGGAGACAGGGCTAATACCTCCCGAAGCCCCTGCTGTACAGGAAGAGGGAAAGATGCTTCCCCATCAGCCAACTGCATCCACTGGAAAGAGGTAAGTGTGTGTGTGTGACTGTTTGCCTGTTTGTGTGACTGTCTGTCTGTGTGTGTGTGTGACTGTCTGTCTGTGTGACTGCCTGCCTGTGTGCGTGTGACTGTCAGTGTGTGTGTGTGTGTGTGACTGTCTGTGTGACTGCCTGTCCTTGTGTGTGTGTGTGTGTGACTGTCTGTCTATGTGTGTGTGTGTGTGTGTGTGTGACTGACTGTGTGTGTGACTGTCTGTCTGTGTGTGTGACTGCCTGTATGTGACTGCCTGCCTGTGTGTGTCTGTCTGTAACTATCTGTCTGTGTGTGACTGCCTGCCTGTGTGTGTGACTTTCTATCTGTGTGACTGCCTGCCTGTGTGTGTATAACTGTCTATGTGTGTGTTACTGTGTGTCTGTCTGTGTGTGTGACTGCCTATGTGACTGTCTGTCTGTGTGTGTCGCTGTAGCTGTGCCATTGTTTGTGCCTGTGCCTGTATGTGTGACTGCCTTTAACTGAGTGTGTGTGTACATGCCTGTAACCGAGTTTAAATTTCCCCCACCCCTTCCTGTCAAGGCCGCACTTTGACTGACAGACGCTCACTCACTGACAGACGCACACTCACTGACAGACACACACTCTCATATACACTGACAAACAATGACATACACACATACACTATTACTTGGACACACACTGACAGATGCACACTCTCACTGACAGACGCAAGCACTCACTGAAAGATGCACGACTCCACTGACCGACACATACACACTGACTGACACACACTCACTGACCGACACACACTCACTGACCGACACACACACACTCACTGACTTACACACTCACTGACTTACACACTCACTGACCACACATACACACTCACTGACGACACATACACACTCACTGACTGACACATACACACTCACTGACTGACACATATACACTCACTGACCAACACACACATTCACTCACAGACACACACACATTCACTTACAGACACACACAATTACACACTTACAGACACACACACACACACATTCACTTCAAAATAAACACTCACAGACACACACACAGACATTTCCACTAACACTCACAAACTAATATTTTTTACATTTATTTTAAATCCACCCAGCCTCCCTGGGAAAGCTGGAGTGGATTTCTTACCAGCAGTCCAGTGTGGCTGCTGGGCAGGCAGGCAGGGGGCGCACAGGCTGAGTAAGCAGCGCTTAGTGATGCCGGGAGCCGGACTGACGTCATATTCTGGCTCCCGGCTTCATTAAGCGGCGCAGAGGAAGCTGAGCAGGAAGAGCTCAGGTGAGTATGCTCCTTCGCTGCCCGCTGCCAGCCTTGGGGGGGCTCAAAAGTGGCCAGCCGGTCAGCTCTTGAGCCCCCCAGGATGCGAGGCAAGCAAGGGATCTGCCTGGGGGTTTGGAGGGATGCTTTTTTTTGCCGCCCCCTGCAAAGTGGCGCCCAAGGCAGATGCCTTGTTTGCCTCGTGATACACACGTCCCCGGTGCCTGTGTGTGTTACTGTATTCAGGCAACTTGGTGGGAGGTGGGGGGGGCGCCGTGAAGACTTTTTGCACAGGGCGCCTAATTGCCTAAGGCCGGCCCTGCATGCGAGATGTATTTTTGATTGGAGTTCTTTGCTTCCTGGGTCTGGTCAGTTCTCTTTGGCGTTGTGGGGCAACAGGAGTTTCTCCCATCTCGCCGTACCAAGGTTTGGACGAAAGTTGGGACATCTTCTGCAGTGGTGACGGTGGCAGTTACTCCACTGTGGTTTGCGGTAAGGGCGAATGGAAAGCCCCATCGGTTATCTGATCTGCCTGTCTTTCAGCTGACTGGTAATGGGTTGTAGGGCCCTGCAGGCCTTGTATGGTAATCCATGATTAAATCTTGGATATTTGTAGGTTGCGCCCTTGGGAGCGTAGTGCAGGTTTCTTGCTTTCTTGATAATAGAGTCCTTTAGAGAGAAGTCATGTAGGCAGCATATAATGTTGTGGGGTGAGTCTTCCGATCTCTCCGGTGGCCTGAGAGATCTGTGCGCTCTGTCAAATTTGATGGTTGCCGCTGCAGGACATTTCAGGTTTGAGTTAAACAAATCTGTCTGCAGTTGGTGTATGTTTTCTGAGCCTGTGTAGGATTAAGGGAGTCCCCGCACTCTGATGTTGTTCCTCCTGCCTCTATTATCTAGGTCTTCAACATATCTGTGCAGCATGGTAGGTTTGGATGTGTACTTACCGATGTGTTGCTGTATTTGGGAGCTGTAGGCCTCAGAGGAGGATTCTAGTTGTTGCACTCTTGCATCTAAGGAGCTTAGGCCGAATCCAAATTCAGACATCTTCGCCTGGATCGATTTTATCTAGCTCTGTGAGCATTTTGACAATTTCTTCCTGGAGGGCAGCTTGTGTAGAATTTTCCTCAGGTCGGTATTCGAAAGTGCCGATGCCTCTGATGCAGAATAGCTTGTTTGCAATGCAAATGGAGACGGGCTTTCAATGCGATAGTTTGATCTGGAGGCCTCCAGATATCAGTCAGTTTTTTCAGGGAGAAATTTACTCAGCGGCTGTGTGACGGTAGTAAACTGTATCACCGTCAAGCATTCCCTTCTTCCCATAAAAGAAAATAACCAAGTAATCCACATGAGATTTGCACTGTCGTTATTCGGCATGTGCTATAAACTTTAACTTTAATAATACACGGACACGTTTAATACTGTTGGAGTATAACGTCCACAGCTTTATTAATATGAATAAATTAACATAATTAGGGTCATTGTCATAAATGACATTATTTATTATCCCCCCGCACAATCCCCTGACAATGACCCTACCACATGAACAATAATTAACATAATTAACATCAATTACCAATAAACTTGTAAACATCCGGCCTACCAACGAGGCCCCATATCATAATGATAACTGTAGGGGTGTACCCAGACACCCCTACACCCCCAGGTTCGTCGCCACCGAAGAGCTAGAACCTACCAACCATGACACCGTCTGGCCTACTTCAGCCTAGGCCCTGGCCTGTACAGTTCCAATTCCTTGATAACTTCCAACTTAACCACGCCCTGTTCCGCCACAGCACTTGTCTTGACCCCTTAAGACCATGTGCGACCCCCACCACACTGAAACAGGGCTCGGGCTATGCCCTCCTGGAACCCCAAGTTCAGCAAGTCACACCCCACCTCTGACAGGTGTACTCCATCCCTCCTATAATAACCTGGCAACATGCCCTCCAGTTCCCGATGCCTCACCACTATTCCCCCCATCCTCTTAACAAATACTGCCATAGCTCTATTAACCTTCCCCCTGCATCGTGCCACCGCAGCAGGGTCCCTGGCGTGACGCCATGTAAAACGAGGCACCATCTCGGACCACACCACCACCACGTCAGGGACCAGCTCCCGTAGCCGATCCATGTCCCTCTTCATTCGCCGCAACAGTTCCCGTTGCGGAATCAGCCCTAAGTCATTCCCCCCACCGTGCACCACTACAACATCCGGAACCGGACCCTTGGACACTTTTGTAAATAAAACATTACTCAAGCTCTGCCAACTAAAACCTCGAAAACCAAACCAGGATAAGACCGCCCGTTCCAGAGGAAAGCCCAGTTGTGTTCCTTGTCTCCGAACTGCGGCCCTCTTCTGTGCCCAATATACGAACGAGTGTCCCAGCAACCAAACATTCCAACCTGAAAAGAGACAAAATTAATTACACCGCAGAGCCAGTGTCCCCCAGTCCCGGCCATTTAACCCCTCAAAGCTCCACCATCCCGTCGGGCCTCACATACGAGCGAAACCGCACGGATTCCCACCGTCCGATCCTCTTGATCCGCTCGTCACCCAAACCCAAGCGTGCCGCCTCTGTAGCCGCACCGATACGGAACGAATGCGACCCGAATTGCGTGGGCTGCAGGCCCAGCTTCACTAAGCCCAAACGAAAAATCCTAATGAATTGAAACCGTGACAGCGCCGTGCCGTCAGCGTGCAGGAAAAAACAACCGCTAACGTTAGGACGGATCCCCAGGTACCCTGATCCGCAGGCCACCGGGCACAACCCTGACCCCGGCAACTCGAATAGCACCACGGAGCAGCCTTTGCCGAAAACATCAGTTTTCAATCGGCCCAACCTAATCTGCACGCGATCACTCTTAACTTCCACATCCTCGCGCTGCAAGCCACCAACTCCCACTTTGTTTGCGCTAACCAGCTCCCCGATCCGAAACGCCCCGAAAAACGCCCAGACAAACGCACCAGAAAAAAGGACCACCTCAAATGGCGAGGAACATAACTCCGGTAACTTTCCCACCAAACCTTGTAAGACTGCAAAAGACACCGGTCTCCTAACGTCCGTCGACGTCTTCCCCCTCCGAAAACCCTGAACCGCCTGTCGAACCAAGAAATGCTTTGTCAAATCTTCCCACCCATGGAATTTAAACCAGAAAGCCAAGGCGGACATATGCCTGTCCACCATGGCCGGCGAAGCCCCCTTTGCAAACAACCGGCACAACAACCATAGGAAGACATCCAGCCTATGGCCCTCCGAAAGGTCCCCACCTACCTCCTCAACCGTTTCTTCCCATTCCTTCCAAACCTTAGCATAAGATGACCACGTGCTCGGTGCCAAAGATTTCTTTATGTATTCCCCAAGCACGATGTCCCGAGTCGCCACATCTCGTCTGGGCAAGCCTGCCCGCATTCCCGTGCCTCTGGAGCCGCTTCCCGAAAACGATCCCACTGAAAACGAGGTTTGGAGATATGGACTCACCGTTGGAGACCCCGGCCGTGCCAGGCCCCGGGGTTGCCGACCTTCCATCCACCCGTTCAGGCTCCGGAGCATCCGGTTGACGCCGACTCCCATCCGCCTGATCCCTCCTCAGGACTGTAGGGGTAGCGCTCCGCGACCTGTAAGGAGAAGACAACCTGGGTAGTCTGTACTGCTGGGCCCCTACCCGTCCTTCCTCCCTACGCTCTTCTCTGCAATTCCAAGCTTCGCACCGCCTTGCCGGCCTAGCTTCCCTGCTCCTGGGGGCCCGCTGCTGTCCTAGCGCACTGTCACCCGAGGACCCAGATGCGCTGCGCCGCCTCCGCCCCCTGCCCGTCCTTGGACGCGGACCTCCTTCTCCCCGCCCTGCAGCTGGTCCTGGAACCACTGCGCCTGCTATGCGATGGACTCCTGTCCCTGCTCCACTGCCGCTCAGCTGACCTCCTGCTGCTGCCGGGCCTGGCGCCACCGCTGCGCCGCTCCCGTCTGTACTCCTCCCGCTCCCTGGTCCCGCTGCGGTGCCCCCCGTGAGAGCAGCCTGAGGGGCCCAACCTTCCACTGCTACTGCTCCTGACTTCCCTATCCCGCGCTGTACTGCGTGTGTCCCCTTTCTCCGCTGTACCTGGCCATCTGTTGGCCGCTGCGCCTGGCTCAGATGCCCCTTGCACCCCCTGGCAGCCAGCTGGAACCTCAGCCGCTCCCTGTCCGATCCTGCCGTCTTCCTGCCGCCCCTCCTCCCTATGCCTGGCACTGTCGCCCGTCCCGGCCACACCTAAGGCCGCCCGCGAGCTGGTCCCGCTGACCAGGCCACCCCTGGGTTGCTGGGGGGCCGCCTGCGCTGGAACATCCCGCGTCCCGCCCGCCCCCTGCCCCTCAGTGACCAGAGTGGACTCACCGGGACGCCTCACTGAAGTGCTGCCGACCACGTGTTCCTCCGCTCTCCCGGCCGCCATTCCCGCCGTGCTGGAGCCCTCCTCTGGGGTTCCTGTGCTGCCTGCCGCCATCTTGGATGGGGCGCGTTTACCAGCAGGCCCGCGCTTTGCGGCCGTCCTCGCCTGACCGGCACCGCGGCGCACCGGCGGCGCCGGCCGCTTCCCGGTGCTGTCCGACCCTCTTGCCTCCTGGCTGGGTGCCGACGGGCTCCTCCGCCGCCGTGGAGCGGGCGCCATGCCCGGACTCAAGCGCTGGGGCGGCCGTGCTCTTCGCGCCGTCCTGCGCTCCGCTGGAGCTGGAGGGGGAACTGCAGCCCCCAGTTGTTCATGCAGCCAGGCCAGCCCTCGGTCCTTCACTGCTGCTCTCACTCCTGCCAGGATCTCATCCAGGGAAGCCATGAACCTGCAGCAAAAGAAAAAAGAAAAACCCCACAGACCTGACACAACTGACAGGTAAGTGAAGTTCTGATTAAAATGGCCACTCTCTAAGATGGCCGTTATTTCAACCCCCTTTGATCCCGCCCCCAAGCTCCATTAGCTTAAACCAACCCCTAACTGAATGCACCTGCCCACTCCTGGCTCTGTCAAGGCCCACTCCCCTTACTTCGTTGTTCCATGGGCTTCAGGAATATATATTGCTGGTATCGCCAAATAATCCACACATGAGCCAAAGCTTAATGCTGGAACAAGACTGATTTACTGGAAGCAACAGGCATTCAATTTATACAATAGCAGACTCCTCCTCTGGGCCAGGCTGAATAATTGAGTTTTTAGCAACATACTAAACTCAATTATCTGCTGGCCAGAAATATTAAAATTTTTAGAAAAGTACTTTCTGCATAACATATAAATATAACAATCACATCCCTGGGTAGCAGAGGACACTGGGAGTCACAGATCCAAATTTCACAAAAATCAGTTTGAGTTTCCGTGTCGCATCGTGTGGAAGTTTGACCGGCTCGCCATGTGGTGGTTTCCGATTTAGAGTTCCATGAAATCAACAGCAAGAGCTGGTCTCCATTTGCGCCTAATTACACGAAAACTACCGTACGTATGTTGCAGCTTGTTACATGCGAATGCTCCCCTTGTTCGGTAGATAAAAAAACTCCCGAATGCCGGTTTGATACATTGAATGGAAAGTAGTCAGTAGGGACTTCCATACTGACCAGCCGTTCACGTGATTGCCATGCCGAAAACAGTTCCAGGCAATTCACACATAAGTCCCGCTGACCGCATTCGGGAGATTTAAGATGGCCGCCATCCTTTGTTCTCGCCACGTGTTCGTATGCCGAATGGCGGCCACCTAGGAGCACTCAATTAAGTTGTGGTTTTCGTGTGATTACTCGATGTTCCAAGTTCTGATTGCTACCCAGGGTGGTCTCCATTCAGTAGAACGAATACATTTTCCTGAACACATAGTTAAATGAAACCGTCCAAAAGCAGTTAAACAGCAGGGAGAGAATATAACCGAATGCACACAGGTGAGTATAGGAGAATCCTTTATAATGGCCCCCCTTTTTCTCCCTGCTCCGGCAGACACGGTTGGACCTTTCCTGGTCCAGTAGGGTTGGCGGGAAATGCAAGGTTTTTAGTCTGAGGCCACGTCAGTTTGGCATGGCAGTCCGTCCACGTTCCCGTTTTGCTTGCCTGGGCAATAATGGATAGTAAAATCATAGGGTTGTAGGGCCAGGCTCCAGCGCAGTAAACGGGCATTGTCCCCTGAGACCCGGTTGAGCCAGACCAAAGCATTGTGGTCGGTGATAAGGGCGAAGGCACGGCCATAGAGATATGGAGTGAGGTTTTTGAGAGCCCAGACCAACGCCAGGCACTCTTTCTCAATGGTAGCATTAACTGACCTCCCTTGGCAACAGCTCCCGACTCAGGTAGGCTACTGGGTGCTGTCCTCCGTCCTCTCCGATCTGACTTAATACTGCCCCCAGTCCAAACATTGAAGTGTCTGTGTGGACAATAAATCTCTTGTTAGGATCTGGGGAAGCTAACGAGGGGCATTAACAAGAGCATTCTTTAACAGTTGGAAAGCCACCTCACACTCCGGGGACCACAGGACTTGTCGGGGTAACTTGTTTTTGGTTAAGTCAGTCAGGGGAGTTGTATTCCGGTACAAAGTGTCTGTAATAGCCGGTTGTTCCCAAGAAGACCATGACTTGTGTCTTGGCAGTTAAACAGCATGGAGAGGATATAACCGAATGCACATGGGTGAGTATAGGAGAATCCTTTACAGGCTGAAATCTGGAGCCAGAGGTATTTCTGGAAGTTGCTGGGTTTCTTTTCTTATTCCCCATTGTTTAGGATTGCTCCATGATTTTTCATGGATTGTGCTCTGCTTTGGTCAGAGCTCAGAGCTTAACAGTCTGCTTACATGGTCGACCGGACACTTCCCGCTCCCCTCTACTTTCTTATATTGTCCAAATCCATAGTGTGACCCTCTACTTTCTTATATTGTCTTGTCCGACTTTCCCTGTTGAATCTCCTGCAAGCTGGAACAGCAGACACAGGAGCAAATATTCTTCCCTCCAATAACTGGACGACACACAGTTTGGAGTGTAAGCAGGAACAGACTGAGCTGTGGTTTTATTGCTTCTTTTATACAGGTTTTTACACAATGTTACCACCCACAGGGTTTTGTGGCACAGCCAATCAAATACATTATAATACAGTTAAACACTCCCAGTTAGGACAAACAAACCCTCCCCTCTGCCTGTGATATAATTACTGTACACAATGGGTTAACTTAATTATTACAGGCAGGAAAATACAAATTTTTACACAATATTCATAACACAAAATATACATGCCTTCTCCATAAAAATATTAGTACATATTCTAAATCAGCATACTCCAAATACAAATATACTCAAAAATCAGACAATTTCCTGCCCAAAACAGTTCCACCGATTCAGGCTGTGCAGCCGGTCGTTCTGCTCCTCTATCCTGGAGATAATTGGCTTAAGTAACTGTAGCAAACTCAATTATCTCCAGGTACAGAAAATATCACTAAGTCACAACTGCAACAAAACACATTCAAATACGTAACTAATATTCTATAGTATTGAACACCCACATTTGACCTATCCCCAGATAACTTGGCTCTGAGCGCTCACTATAGCCGAACAGCGCTCAGATCCCACGAACAGTCAAATCGCCATGGGGTTAAACCGAGGAGGGACAAAGCAGATCGGGGCTATCAGGGGATGTAAATGGGGGAGGGAAAGAGGCACACCTTCCCATGGATTCAAAGGTGAAGAAAAAGTGTCCACTTTTTTTATGGTGTTGCTTTCATTTCTTGTCCGCAGCGGAGGATGGACAAATCACATGGTGAGGCACATGGGATTCTTCCTGGGAGATTCGCCTGCAGAGCTGAGTGGCCATGCTCCTAACAGGAGTAGTTAAGGAACAAAAAGCAATCTGAAATTATGCTGAGAGGTTCCGGTGCACAGGAAATGGTGGTCCTGTTTGGCAGCCAATGATTGCTTTGGCAGAATGTGTGTGCACAGTGGTGGAACTCATGCCCATATGCCAAACTCAGGGCACTGTCTGTATAACACGTCCTTAGTTGGTCAGCCTGCATGATTGGCAGGCAGCCTGACATGCATTCATGTCAAAAAAAGTAATGATGGTCCAGGCACTCATGTTCAATCCAGTGGGCAGATTTATTGGAGAAGAATCAAAACAACATTTTGGCCCACAACAGGGATCCATATTGGTAATTATATTGATGCATGCATGCCTGGCTGGACTTCCAATTCTTTGGGCAGACACTCCCCACTTTTGGGCATGTTCACCCCTTTCGGCAGTTCTGGTTATGTGTTTTACCCCGCCCACCGAAATCCTGCTTCACCGGGCACTGCTGTTAGGGGGTATGGATTTACTTGAAAGATGTAAGTAAGAGATTAGCATAGGGTTTGTGTTTTCTTACAGCTATATCCAGGGCCGGATTAACATAGGGGCTGATGGAGCTGCAGCTCCAGGCCCAGGCCCATGGAATAGGCCCATTGATTAAAAAAAAAAAAAAAAAAATTATTTTTTTTTCCACACACTACTCTTAGGGATTCCACCTGGCTTTTATATTATTGGCACAGCCAGTATTTGGGGCTGCCTGGCGGTGCCAATATTGCAGTGATACTGGCATTACAAATGCTGGTATTTTTCTCAGTATAAACAAGAGATTACTCTGCAATACCAGCACTGGCCAGTAGGGGTCACTGTGTGTGTGGAGACAGGCAGGGATAGGAAGTTCCAGCATATCCCTCCCTGCCTATCTATACTCACTGATCTGCAGGGGTGCAGCTACAGTGAGTCCAGACAGCAACTCCCAGCCTGCAGAGACAGCCTACAGCTCAGGGAAGTAAGGGATGGGGGGGGAAAGGCTGCAAGGAGACATTCACTGAGACACTAAGGGACATTGGGAGACATTATGAAACAGACACATGGGGACACAGTGTCCCCATGTCTCCCAGCCAGTGTCCCTGGTGTCTCAGTGACCCCTAGTCTCCTAGTGCCCCCAGTCTGCCAGTGTCTCACTGTCCCCATGTCTCCTAGTGCCTCCATGTCTCTCAGTGCCTCAAGTGTCACAATGTCTCCAAGCTAGTGTCCCTAGTGTCTGTGGCCCTGGTGTCTCAGTGTCCCCATGTCTCCCAGTGCCCCCATGTCTCAATGTCCCCATGTCCCCCAGCCAGTGTCTCTAGTGTCTGTGTCCCTGGTGTCTGTGTCCCCATGTCTTCAAGTGTCCCCTATTTTTCCATTGTCCCCATGTGTCCCAGCCAGAGTCCCCTAGTCTCCCAGTGTCACTGGTGTCTCCGTGTCCCTAGGTCTCCCTGTGTCCCCAAGTCTCCCCGTCTTTCTAGTGTCCTAGTGACATGGGGACCCTGGGATACATCGGGACACAGGGAGACATCGGGCATTGAGACACTGTGATACATAGGATCACTGGGAGACCCGGGGACACGACACTAGGGGACACTGGGAGACATGGGGCGCTGAGACACTGATACATAGGAACACTGAGACTTGGAGTAATCGACACATGGGGGCACTGGGAGACATGGGGGCACTGGGAGGAATCCATCTATACAGCAGAATCAAACTAAGTAGTTTTTTGGTGATTTTACAGCATTTTCTCTTATGTCACTCCTTGTGATTTACATCATGTGATGTCACCCATACATATTTAATTATGCAAATTAGTAAGGCCGGTATGTTTTTCCAAGAAAGGTGGCAACCCTAACTACTTTTTACATACTCTTACTTAAGTATGGAAACTTAAGAGGGATGTATGGGAACAAAACTTGTGTGGACTGGCTGACAATGAATATAGTTAAAGGGACACTATAGTCACCAGAACAACTACAGCTTATTCAATTTGTTCTTGTGAGTAGAATCATTACCGTCAGGCTTTTTGCTGTAAACACTGTCTTTTCCGAGAAAATGCAGTCTTTACATTACAGCCTAGTGATAACTTCACTGACTACTCCTTAGATGACTGTTAGAGATCCTTCCTGGGTCATGGCTGCCTAAAATGCATCCAAACATCAGTGTCTCCACCCTCTGCATGCAGACACTGAACTTTCCTCATAGAGATTCATTAATTCAATTCATCTCTATAAGGAGATGCTGATTGGCCAGGGCTGTGTTTGAATCATGCTGGCTCTGACCCTGATCTGCCTCTTTGTCAGTCTCAGCCAATCCTATGGGGAAGCACTGTGATTGGATCAGGCCACCACTTCTAATGATGTCAGCAGACTGCTTGTTTTTATGAGTCTAACAGCATGCAGAGTTACAGCTTCAGGCTAGAATATAGTAAGATTTTTCTATATTTATGGAGGCATGAGGGGCCCAGGGGGGCTAGATGGTGGTGTTAATACTATAGGGTCATGAATTCATGTTTGTAATCCTGACCCTCTTGTGATCCTTTAAGGTAATGCTGACTTTGGTCTCTCTAACACTGTGGCATGTTCCCTTTCTTCTACACTCACTACATACAGCTTTTCTCCTTCACAGACTATATACCAGGAGCTTCTGCCTGCTAATAAGAAGGTAAGGAGACAAGTGGACCAGCGAGTGCTAGGGAACAGTCCTTAGAAAGCGTTGAGTGAGCGCATCATTAGATGCATTTATGCCAAGCTCAGGGTGCTGTCTGCATAGTATGCCCTTAGTTGGCCAGCTGCATGATTGGCAGGCAGCCTGACATGCATTCATGCCAGACTGGCCTTCTAATTCTTTGGGCAGACATGTCCTCTTTTTGGGCATGTTCGCCCCTTTTGGCAGGTTACGTGATTTGTGTCAGTGGCACACCCTTTTACCATGCCCATGGACTTCATGCCTGACTGGACACTGCTGTTAGGGGTTATGGATTTACTTAAAAGATGAAAACATAAATTAGAGAGAGATTAGCCTAGGGTATGTGTTTTCTTATAGCTGCTGTTTTTTTTCTCTCCAGCACCATCTCTATCAGATACATGATGCTTGGGAGTGTTTTACTGTTTTTGGTTGATATGATTCTGTTATTAGGCCCGTCATAATTGTCAGCACCAGGCCCACTGGGCTCTTAATCTGGCCCTGGCTATATCTTGTGAGTTTCCCTCCATCACCAGCTCAAGATACATGACTTGTGGAAGGTATGACTGTTGGTGTTTTTGATCGTTAAGATTTTGTAATTCGGCCCATTATGATTGTCAGCACCAGGCCCACTGGACTCTTAATCTGGCCATGCATGTACAAATGTCTTTTTTTTTTTTTTAAAAAGAGGGTTCCTAAGATACAGCAGTTACATCATAAGCAGTATCTCAACTGCTACAACAACGGGGTCTATCAACTGATCAAGTACGGTCCACAGGGGAAGTCCCACAAAGGTCACTGTGACGAGACCAATCTCGCCACTGTGCATTGGAGGAGCCTGGTTGCCTGCCTGCTGCCTTTTAACTATGGACTGGCATTTAAATACTTTATTTTCCTATGCAGAAAGGTTTATTCATGTATTTCTGCCTGGGGGTTCGGTAGATTCTATCTACCAAACAAACAGACATCTATTGGCCTCCCAGGAGCCGCAGTTAGCTGGCAGGCGCCGTTAATTGGCCACACAGAAGCCGGCTAGCGCCGCCAATTGACCGTCCAGAGGCTGCGGTTAGCCGCGACTTAACGAGCGTGTGCTGTCAATTGACCACCCAGTAGCTGCGGTTAACCGCAGCTTAATTGACTATACCGGGTAGATTACTTCCCAATTATCTCCAGGATAGAAGACTCTGTGGAACTAGTTTTGGGCAGAAAAGCCATGCTTCATTTGGTCACAGAGGACTACGATCTATCTTTTGAACCCCTGTACCAATTTGTATGATTTTGACGTATGTTTGTGAATGTGATGCATACTTTTAAAATTATGAATAATGTGGAAAAACTGTATTTCTCTGCCTGTGATAATTACATTATCCATTGTGTAAGGTAATTGTATCACAGGCAGAGGGGAGGATTTTGTGTGGGAGTGTCTGAGTGTATTGTACGTGTTTATTGGTTGTTTTCCAAAACCCTGTGGGTGGTACTAATGTGTATATAAGAACAATAAACCCACAGCTCTGGCTGTTCACTGCTTGACCCTCAACACGGAGCTTTGTCTCGTTCTTGGGGGGATTTACTGTATGCTGACTGCCAGGAGTGTAAACCTTTCGTATGATTTTTCCTATTCGGCTGTTTACAGCATTCGTATGGTTTCCTGTTTGGCGGATTGGTGTCTTTGGTAGCTGCCTGTATATCTGGAAGGGGAATATCTCCTAAACGGCTGTTAACCCCTTTTATGCCTGGGGGTGCCGTTACAGTTACCATTGTGATTTCCAGAGTGGACACAAGTATCGAAAAGCTCACTTCACTTGTCCACTGAAACATAGAATCTGGACTGGATCCAGCCTCATTCTGGTACTCTGTTACTAGCAGTGATTATTTTTTTATAAATTTATTTAACATTTTTGGGTAATACTTTGATGGAGGAAGATCCCTGAAATTCGAATTCCCACAGATTGCATTCAGATATTGTTTGTTAAACCGTTTTTTTCCTATGTTTGTGCTGGGTGTAACATTCCCTGTTTTTCACTTTTGGAGTGGTCAATATGGCCCCATGTTTTATGTCACAAGATTCATCTATTTGTTGTCATTGAAGTCTTTTATTTCCACTTTTGATGATGATTTGCTGTAATTGAGATCAACAGGAATTGTGTTCTATCATAATTTGACACATTGCTTCACATTTTGTTTTATTCTTATGATGCTGAGCACAGTGTGGCCCCAACTGATTTAAGGCACAGGACATCGTCTACTGTTTCCCTTTGGGAATACTGTGAGTACACTGCCCATGTAGTACTCACATTTTAGAGGTCCTCTCTCCAACTCTCGTGGGCCTGGTATGCGGGGCAGAGTATTGCTGTGGTAACCCACCACAGTGCTTTGATCGCAGGTGGAGAGCGGACCCACCAGAAACAAAAGAGAAAGCGAGTCCTGGGTTCCGACCGCCATGCCCTCTACAATGTGAGTGCTTCACGGGCAGCTTTCACACAGCCAATGTCCCCCTCCTTGGCCACAAGTAAAAGACCGGGAGAGGTAAAGAATATCGGTACCGCTTATCAGCCCAGATGCCACAGATAATCGTATTGGCATATTAAAATTAATATCAGTCAATCTCTGAACATGTATTGTTTACATTAAAAGCCTAAAGGGACATATTATACACACCAAAACAGCTACATTAATCTGTGTGCCATACATTAATCTGTAGTTTTTATGGTGACTAGTAGACAACCCAGGGTATACAAAATGAGGTATACCATCTAATATACAGCTTGCCCTCTATATACCTTTTACTGAACCCCCATATATATCATTATACTCTGCACTGTACCCGTACATTGACCATCCCCCCAATATATTAACAATGACCAATAACACACAGATAGGATTATTTGTTTTTATTGAATGGACATATTGCTCTACTCAGGAGGGTCCCCATTTTACTACAGTACCCAGGGGCCCGAGGTATATGTTGAGGAATATCCACACCAGGTTCAGGCATTACAGAAAGGCTCCATGCAACACTTTACTGTAAACAATTTGCTTTTCTTTTTATATATGTCACATCCATCTTTAGTGAAGCATGTCCGCTCCAAAACTGAGGGAAACAAGGAGAATGGGGTTAGATAATGGGGTGCAGGATACAGGAGTTACAGGGGTTTGTACCAGTGCAGGAGACTGGGGTTAGAAGGGTTAGTATTGGTGAGAGGTTATGGGAGCAGTAAATGGATGTTTTAGGGTTTTCTACCAGTGAGAGATAATGGGGTGCAGGAGATGGGGTTAGAGGGGATCCTACCAGTGAGAGATAATGGGGTGCAGGAGATGGGGTTAGAGGGGATCCTACCAGTGAGAGATTATGGGGTGCAGGAGATGGGGTTAGAGAGGTTCCAACCAGTTAGAGATAATGGTGTGCAGGAGACTGGGGTCAGAAGGGTTAGTATCGGTGAGAGATAATGTGGTGCAGTAGATGGGTGTTTTAGGGTTTTCTACTAGTGAGAGATTATGGGGTGCAGGAGACGGGGTTAGAGGGGATCCTACCAGTGAGAGATTATGGGGTGCAGGAGACGGGGTTAGAGAGGTTCCAACCAGTTAGAGATAACGGTGTGTAGGAGACAGGGTTAGAGGGTATCCTACCAGTGAGAGATAATGGGGTGTAGGAGACAGGATTTCTTACCTAGTATATCCTTTACATTTGGATAATCACTGTTGTTAGCATTTCCATCAGGATCTGTGATGTTTCTATGAGATCTCATGCACACTGTCTCCCCTGGGTCACAAACTGTGGAATTATTCCTCAAGCATTCTTCTGGATTTTTACAGTAATGGCACTTAAAACCTAATATAAAGAGAACACGGAACTTGCTAAACATACCGTCTCTGTAGAGATCTCTCTATACAATGGATACTCTCTCTGATCTCTTTCTATACGATGGATCCTCTCTCTGATCTCTCTCTATATGATGGATCCTCTCTCCGATCTCTCTATACGATGGATCCACTCTCTGATCTCTCTCTATACGATGGATCCTCTCTCCGATCTCTCTATACGATGGATCCACTCTCTGATCTCTCTATACGATGGATCCACTCTCTGATCTCTCTATACGATGGATCCTCTCTCTGATGTCTGTCTACACGATGGATCTTCTCTCTGGTCTCTCTATACGATGGATCCTCCCTCCAATCTCTCTCTACACAATGGATCCTCACTCTGATCTCTCTATACAATGGATCCTCTCTCTGATCTCTCTCTATACAATGGATCATCTCTCATCTCTCTATACGATGGATCCCCTCTCTAATCTCTCTACACGATGGATCCTCTCTCCGATCTCTCTCTACACGATGGATCCTCTCTCCGATCTCTCTCTACACAATGGATCCTCTCTCTGATCTCTATACAATGGATCCTCTCTCCGATCTCTCTCTATACGATGGATCATCTCTCTCTATACAATGGATCCTCTCTCCGATCTCTCTCTATACAATGGCTCCTCTCTCCGATCTCTCACCATACAATGGCTCCTCTCTCCGATCTCTCTCTATACAATGGATCCTCTCTCCGATCTCTCTCTATACAATGGATCCTCTCTCCGATCTCTCTCTATACAATGGATCCTATCTCTGATCTGTACGATGGACAATGATTGTGAAGTTTTCACTCACCAGTCTCTTTTGGAGATGCTACATCAGCACCTGTAGATAAAATGCAATGTAATCAGTGATGTATTGATAAATAACAACCAACGCCTCTCACAGCATTCTTACCCATCACAGTGAGAGATTTCCTTACATGCTCACCTTCCCATTACTTTGTATAGAACGTTCTCTGTACCCACACAATGGATCCTCTCTCTGATCTCTCTATACAATGGATCCTCTCTCTGATCTCTCTCTATACAATGGATCCTCTCTCCGATCTCTCTCTCTACAATGGATTCTCTCTGATCTCTCTCTATACAATGGATCCTCTCTCCGATCTCTCTCTATACAATGGCTCCTCTCTCCGATCTCTCACCATACAATGGATCCTCTCTCTGATCTCTCTCTATACAATGGATCCTCTCTCCGATCTCTCTCTCTACAATGGATTCTCTCTGATCTCTCTCTATACAATGGATCCTATCTCTGATCTCTCTGTACGATGGACAATGATTGTGAAGTTTTCACTCACTAGTCTCTTTTGGAGATGCTACTTCAGCACCTGTAGATAAAATGCAATGTAATCAGTGATGTATTGATAAATAACAACCAACACCTCTCACAGCATTCTTACCCATCACAGTGAGAGATTTCCTTATATGCTCACCTTCCCATTACTTTGTATAGAACGTTCTCTGTACCCAGAGATAGCTCTGTATAAGGGACTGTTCTCCTGCCACCCTGCATAAGGGAACACTTTCATATTAATGTGTAAATATCCCCTGCAACTCCTCTGGCTTCTGCCTTCCCACCTCTGTAGCTTTCTCCTCTCCCAGCTCTTCCACCCCCCACTCTCCACCGCCTTTCTACTCTCCCAGCTCTTCCACCCCCCTCCCTCCCACCGCCTTTCTCCTCTCCCAGCTCTTTTCCTCCCTTCCTGCCTTTTTCCCCTCCTGGGTCTTTATCCCCCTCCATGCCTCTTTCTCCCCCTCCCAGCTTTCCCCCATGCCTGCCTTTTTACCTTCCTAGCTCTTTCCAACTAAAGTGATTTTCTCCCCTCCCGGCTCTTTTCCCTCGCTCCCTTTCTGCTCCCCAGCTCCTCCCCCACACACACCTTGCTTGCTGTATTTCTCCCCTCCTGGCTCTTTTCTACTCACTGCATTTATCCCCTCCCAGCTCTTTCCCCTCTGGCTACCTAACTTGTGCCATTACAGAGTGAATGTAAAAATGATGGTCTGGGGTTTCTGAATCTCTCATACATAGAGAACTTGCGGACATTTCAGCTCTGGGCTGTTCTTATGGTTGAGATCAGTCTGATATGAGACAGGCTAAGGTTCTCTCTATATTTGTTCCTGATGAGCTAAGACTAGTGTGAGAACTGAGTGGGGACTCACTGGAGAAGGGGTGTTGGCGTTTGTTTTGGTGTGTGCTCCCTCTGCTAGCTCTTTGCCCCCATAGGTGTCTTTGTCCCCTTAGTCCTCCTTACCGTGTGACAGGACTGCCACCAGCAGGACACACACAGCGATCACCTTCATCATGGTAGTCATCTCAGACAGAGTGATCCAGTGCGAGTCGTCTCTCTATATATTGAGATCTCCCACACCCTGTTCTTTCTGGTAATGTCACACACCCATCTACACCCTCGCTCCAAAACATCAGCCACACCTGTCTCTCAACCATCAAGACAGAGAGTCACGCAATGAGACCTACATCTTCAGAATGGACTGACAATATACAACTTGCCTAACACGTGCATGGCTGGTATATTTTGCACCCAAATTGCAGCATGTAGAGAAATAAATCCACTTACTGTCAGGGCGAAAATATGAAAAAACTTTTTATTGATATGTGACCATCTCAGGCAGTGCTCACCCAATGTTTTAGAGAATTTTGTAATTATGTATAAAATTGAATTTGAGTGGCATCTGGATAGTGCAGGAGGAAGGGTAAGATGTATATTTTACATACAGTGCAGTACATGGGTAATTCTGTATGAAGATATACAGTTGTAATCAAAATTATTAAACTATTCAGGTTTATTGTCAAAATTTACACTTTCAGCTGTTTGCAATGAAACAATCAAACAAAAGCAATTGAAATAGCTCAACACAACGAATGCTTCAAGGGGTGAAACATAGAATGTGACGGCAGATAAGAACCATTTGGCCCATGTAGTCTGCCCAATTTTCTAAATACTTTCATTAGTCCCTGGCCTTATCTTATAGTTAGGATAGCCTTATGCCTATCCCACGCATGCTTAAACTCCATTACTGTGTTAACCTCTACCACTTCAGCTGGAAGGCTATTCCATGCATCCACTACCCTCTCAGTAAAGTAATACTTCCTGATATTATTTTTAAACCTTTGTCCCTCTAATTTAAGACTATGTCCTCTTGTTGTGGTAGTTTTTCTTCTTTTAAATATAGTCTCCTCCTTTACTGTGTTGATTCCCTTTATGTATTTAAATGTTTCTATCATATCCCCCCTGTCTCGTCTTTCCTCCAAGCTATACATGTTAAGATCCTTTAACCTTTCCTGGTAAGTTTTATCCCGCAATCCATGAACCAGTTTAGTAGCCCTTCTCTAAACCCTGATTATTATTATTATTTTTTTGTGGTTTCCCCAAATTCAATTGAAAATGCTGAATAATGACTTCTCCAGTCTCAAAATTATTCAACCCCTTCATGGCAAGCATCTTAAGTACTTAGTAGAGCACCCTTTTGCTGTTATGATCTGCTGCAAACGAGATGCATAGCCAGACCCCAGCTTCTGGCAGTGTTCCTGAGGAATCTTAGCCCATTCTTCAGGAGCAATGTCCTCCAGTTCACAAATATTCTTGGGTTTGCGTGCTGCAACCACCTTCTTCAAGTCCCACCACAGAGTTTTTTAAGGGGTTCAAGTCAGGTGACTGATGGTCACAGGTCTACTTCTGCAACCAAGCCTTGGTGGAATCTGAGGTATGCTTGGGATCATTGTCTTGTTGGAAGGTCCAATAACGCCCAGGATTTAGCTTCCTCGCAGATGGTATGACGGTTTCTCTTATGATTTCCTGGTACTAAATCCATCTTCCCTTCCATACGCTGCAGGTTTCCAGTGCCAGAGGATGCAGCAGCCTCAGAGCATCACGAACCACCACCATGCTTAACTGTAAGCAGTGTTCTTTTTGTCATATGATTCATTCTTCTTCTTCCAGACACACACTGATTCATTGGGTTTGAAAAGTTCCAGTTTTGCTTCATCGCTTCACAGGACATAATCCCCAAACTTCTGTGGGCATATTGGAGCCGACGTTTCATGTGGTTTTGGGGACAGTAGTAGTGTTTAGTACGCGTCTTACTGTGCTCACTGGAACCTCAGCGCCTGCTGCCACCAAGACTTGCTGCAGGTCTTTTGCAGTTATTAAAGATAGTGTGAACAAGAAATAATATTCCGTTCACATGTATAGCCGTAACACCAAATTATCTCAGAAATGCCAAAAAAGATTAGGTTGCACTTGTGAGTCATTCCATCATTAAATTAACAGGATTCTCACACTTTAGGGACGACCACACCCCGGCAATATACACAAAGGTGTAACCCACTCAGTTCCACTCCCAGGCCGCCACTAAATCAAAGGGGGTAACAGTCCTTATTCACAAAGATGTAGCAATTACCATACACCAACAGAGTATAGACCCGAAAGGCAGATATATTATATTAGTGGGCCAGTTTAACAGCATCCAACTTACGCTGATAGCCACATACTTCCCCAACAAGCGATAGGGACAATACCTGCAAATGCTGCTTAACAAAATTGACGGGATTAAACAAGGCAACATAATCCTATGCGGGGATTTTAATAGTATCCAGTCACCCACACTAGATACGACAGCCACCCTCACAGGTAACAGTAAAAAGAGAATAGCCGCTACCAGCAAATTAACCACTAAGTTGATAGACGATTATGACTTATACGATGCATGGAGGGCACTAAACCCAGAGGAGAGGGACTACACCTTCCACTCAAGGGTTCATAACACATACACACGCATAGATGCAATCTTCCTGGATAGGACACTCCTGGCACAACTCAATAAATGTACAATAGGGGAAATAACATGGTCAGACCATGGACCGGTGTACCTAGATCTCCTTGACGCCTACCAATTCAAGGGGAGGGGGACGTGGCGACTGAACGACTCACTTTTACTGAACTCAACCTTTGTGCGGGAGAGAAGGGAAGCACTCCAAAACTATTTTACAACTAACGCAGGACAGGGAGTCTCAGATACCACAGTATGGTCAGCGCATAAGGCAGTTATGAGAGGGGTATTCATCAGAAGGGCATCCTTCCTGAAACGGCACCACCAAACCACACTCCTAGACTGTCACAAACAAATAGCACTGGTAACCAAACAAAACAAACAACAACCCTCCCCAGCACTAGCAGCACAACTAAAAAAGCTGCACTCGAGGCTAAACGAACTAAACACAGATAAAACAAAAACTTTACTCCATAAATTAAAAGCCAATGTCTACCACAATGGAGGTAAAGCCAGTAAATATTTGGCCAATAGACTGAGAGACAGATATGCCAACACAAAAATCACTAGAATCACAGGGGCAGATGGCAAACTACACCACACGCCAGCGAACATCAGCAAAGAATTTGCTGAATTCTACTCCAAACTATACAATCTACGAACACTAGACACCACACACAGGGCGAGCCACGAGGACATAGACGAATACCTGAGACAAACCAATCTCCCCCAAATATCTCAAACACAAAAAACAAATCTGACAAAACCCATAGAAATTCAGGAAATCCTGAAGGTAATAGCGGGCCTCCCCAATGGAAAATCCCCAGGGGCAGACGGCCTCACTAATGCCTACTATAAACTCTTTGCCAAGGAACTCACCCCACACCTACTACGAGTGTATCATGCAGCCTCGAATTCAGGAACACTACCGGAGATTCTACTGGCCACAATTGTCACACTCCCCAAACCAGGAAAGACACCAGATAAATGCCAAAACTATCGCCCGATCTCGCTGCTCAATACTGATGCCAAAATATACGCTAAAATACTAGCCAACAGACTCAAAGACATGCTACCCGATCTCATAGGGGATGACCAGACCGGGTTCGTGACTGGTAGACAGGGATTAGATAGCACTAGAAAACTGACACTACTACTAGAGGGCCTACGGAGACACAGGAAAGGAGGACTGTTACTAGCCCTGGACGCGGAAAAAGCGTTTGATCGCCTTAACTGGACTTTCCTAGACAGAACCCTAAGAGTGTACGGACTCCCCCAAACAATGATAAACCAAATATTCGCTCTATACTCCGCCCCGGCAGCACAAGTCCTTCAATCAGGATTTAAATCCAATCCCCTTGCCGTCTCTAATGGGACGAGAGAAGGTTGCCCACTCTCCCCTCTCCTATATGTGTTGGCACTTGAACCCCTCCTTCGCACCATCAGGGCCCACCCCGAGATTAAGGGTATTAAAGTAAAGAACACCGAATACAAAATCAGTGCCTTTGCAGATGACGTCTTACTCTATGTGACACAACCCCAAGACTCATTACCTCACATAATGCAGGCAATAAGAACATACGGTCACCTATCGTACTACTCCCTAAACTCCTCGAAAACACAAGCCATGGGGATTAATCTTCCCTCCACTTTAACCAAATCGCTACGCATCAAATACGACTTCGAATGGAGGAAGGACTATATAACATATCTAGGGCTCCACATCACCAGACAGAACAAAGACTTGGTAACGGGGAATTATATTAGAGTCTGGAAGGAATGCAGGTCAACCCTCAAAAAATGGGAGCACTTGTTCCTTACATGGACGGAAAGAGTGACAGCACTGAAAATGTCCATACTCCCCAGGCTACAATATATTTTTAGAACGTTGCCCATAAAGATCCCCCAAACATGCTTTAAAACAGTCCAAAGAGATGCCAATGCATTCATATGGGAAGGAAAGAAACCACGAGGAACGAGGAAACTGCTAGCAGCTCCGCAGAGGGCAGGCGGCCTAGCAGTCCCAGACATACGAGCCTATTATCACGCTTCCATATTAGCAGCGGCATTGCCACACCTGATAGATCAACCACCCCCACAGTGGGTGACATTGGAAAGACACCTGATGGAACCATACGAACTATCACATGTAATATGGCTCCCCAAACCGCTTAGACCACCAATGGTAGACACCCCTGAGGAGATCAAATTACTCCTACAGGTCTGGGACACACACAGGAACAAACTGAGCTCGAACTCCCAAGTATCACAAGCCACACCAATACGGGCACTAACATACTGCATACCTACATTTCATGCAATACCATGGCACGATAGAGGCGTCACGACCTTAGCACAGGCCCATACAGGGAAAAGGCTCACAGACTTCAACACACTACAACAAACATATAACATCCCGAATACCTCACACTTTTCATACAGACAACTAGCATCATTCCTCCATAACCACAACCCAGATAGCACACAGCAAGACCCAGGCCCACAAATACACACCCTTTGGGAAGACATATGCATCAAGCGTAGACTCCAAAAGATATACAGACCATTATCATCCTGTTACAAATTCTACAATACACTCCACTAGCGGAAGCCTCACCGGCGATACAATGGGGGAGGGAGCTGGGCACAGACCTAAACAAACAACAATGGGAAGATCTAGTGACCTCCCCTAGAAAACTGATAAAATCAGCAACACTCATAGAGCAACATATGAAGATGGTATATAGGAGGTACTTGGTCCCCGAAAAGCTACACAAACTCTACCCATCCAGCTCACCAGAATGCTGGAGATGCACCAAGCATATAGGTACCACGGTACACGTCTGGTGGCACTGCCCACCGATACAGCCCTTCTGGAAAGCTGTCCAGAAGGTACTTAAGGAACTCTCACTCGACGAACCACAATACGAACCAAGCACGTACCTCTTGCTTGTGCTCCCCCCCCAAGACACCTCCCTTTATAAAGAAATTCGTATACCATCTCCTACTCACTGCCCAACGCGCAATCGCAAGGGCATGGAAAACTCACGCTACTCCGCCCATAGAATCAGTACTAGCAGAAATAGACAACCAAAAAATCTACGAGAAACGATTCAATACAGTATGCCCCCCAAATGAAATGACACTGGCTACCTGGGAGAGGTGGGAGACATGGAGATGGGAGCACCCACCATAAAGACTACCTACCACACCTCTCCTGAAACACAGAGTAACTGGGAGAGAGAAAAGAGGGAAGGCTGGGTATATAGATAGATAGAGGATACTGGACTAGACTTAACGAGGTCACAAAAATCTAAAATCTAAATTAACAGGATTCTTACCACAGTGCTGGACTTTTCCCAATTATGGATAATGTGTCACAATAGGTGCACGTAGGTGCGCACACATAGATAATCCCAAATAATCCACAGAAAATGATGTATACGAAAAGAGGGCACATTTATTGATAATAAAGGTATGCATTTCAAAAAGCCATGCTGTCACTGCAGCCCTCAAAGATGCTAAAGGTAGTACAGGCATATCACACCAAACCATGGCAGAGCACTGACACGACACACATTTCCCAGCAAAAGAGAGAGATAAAATATCAATTTACCATACTACGTGCAACTGCCAGACTGGGGAGAGACCACCCAGGAGAGAGCACCCTTCCTTGGAACACGTCCAGAGCTTTTACACTCTTTTTCGGGGTGGTCTCTCCCCTGTCTGGTAGTTGCAGGTAGTACGGCAAAAGACACGATTGTATCAAATTCTGTAGAGATTTAAAAAAACTAAAAGTCTGGATAATGTTTTTCTTAGAGAAGCCCAGACTGTTATAGGGTATGTAGCGGAGATGCAATATTCCCCAGGTTATCACCGCTTATAATCCAAGTGAGGCTCAGGAACAAGTAAATTGTAAATCCACAGGCAAGGTTTCCAGCAGGTAAAATAACAGCAGTATCCCAACAGCAATCCCAATAACTGGACGACACACAGTTTCAGGAGCAGAACTGAAAGCTTTATTCCACACTGGCCTTTTAAAGCATGCTCCCATGCAAGGGAGGGATTTACAGTCATTCGTACAGTAGCCAATCCTGTCCTGGTAACCTCCCACACATCTCCTCCCCTCAGCCTGCATCATAATCCCCTTATCCAATACAGCAATTCCCCCCGTTTCTGGATGTACCCCTAAATGTAGGGGAACCCCCTTAAATCGTACATCCCCTGGTAGCCCTGATCTGGGTGAACAACATATCCAAAAATCACCCAGATCCGACCAGGGGTTCGGGAAAGTTATGGAGGGAATAAAATGACCGACCGCACTGTGTGAAACAGCCGAATGCGGTTCCATGTGAATGGGCCCTGCGGTCAGTCCTGGAGTCAGGGAATGAATGGCACGAAAACCTCTAGCTATAGAGGCTAGGGAGGGTTCGCCTGAAGGGGCCGTTCGGTAGTTAGGAACCGAACGGACCAGGCTTGTGGAGGTTTCAGCGGTGTTCGCCTAGTCCAGTGTCCGATTTGAGTTCCAGACACTCGACGGCAAAACACCACTGTTCGGGAGTTTTAAAATGGCCGCCGCCACGTGTTCGTTTGTCGAATGGAGGCCACCCCCGAGAACAAAGGACGGCTACTTAACTTGTCAATTACCCGTTCGCAACAATGTTGCAACGGGTAATTGAGGACACACTTCACACAGGGGAGGTCTGATTGTTCGGTAGTTTCATTCCCTTAGTTTATTCGAATGATTCTACCGAACAATCAGAGGAATACAATTCTTTTAAACACATATAAAACCAGCAGTTTACACGAATGCAACTATTCACCAGACATTTGCAGGACAGCCCAGCGCCATCCGCTACAGGGTATAATTAATTTCGGAATCAAAAAGGAATCTTTTCCCTGTCTGTGCATTACATCTTACTTTAGTGACTCTATGAATTGTGCAGAGCTTCCATAGCATGGGGATTTATGTAACAAACTGCACACGTTCACAGTAGAAAACGTTCATTAAAGAATGGATCCAGAAATAAAAACAATCCACAGGGGAAACATACACTGTAATGACACGTCTGCATCTAAAAAACAAATCTAACTTCTAATCGGGCAAATCAGTCTGGACTAATATAAAATATAATACTAATATTACAATGTGAAAATAATACAAGCCATTATATTTTGCAAAGAAAGGCATAAAACTCACATATTGAAGGACGGATAGGATTACCCTACGTCAATACATATCCTGTTCTTTATCAACAATAAAACATTTATTTTAAAAAGTGGAGAAAAAACACAATTTGTAGAAAACTTCCATATCCCCAGAGCAATATTGAAAGATAATTTGTTTGCCCTTATTTTGAAAACACATCTGCCTGAGAACTCTGAGAAGTCTCATATTCTGTTTTAGTTGGAATGCATTGCTTTGGGATCCCCCTAAGGTAAAAGGGTAATCCAGATGTGGACCTCATGCTCGCGGTGCTTAGAGGGGTATCCATTACACGTCACTGGCCCAAAGAAGGGCAAAACGATAGTTCGGGGCTGCGGTATCTCTCGTGTGTGCGTTATGGGTGGGATCAGTCTAATAAGCCTTGGAAGAGGTTATCTCTGTACTGGCTCAAGTGAGCAAACACTAGCTTGAGATCTGAGTGTGGGCCCACCGAAGGGTTTCTCTAAGTTTCTGTCTGTTCTCAGAGTTCTCCTATTCTCTGTTTTTGTTACTTGTAATAAAGGAATGAGATTTAGTGCAGGATATCACATGTACGGTACTCCCATCAAGCGTGGCACTTCACAAACTCAGCAATCCAGCCTGGAGATACTGGATAACAATGTTGCTTTACAAGTGGACACGTGAATGTAGGTCTGACCTACTTTTGTGTGTGCTTTACATGTTAATACGTGTAGATTGGGTGTTGTAGCGGAGAGCTAGTATTTCATAGCCTACCTCCACTTGTAGATCCCAGTGAGGCTCAGGAACAAGTAATTATAGATCCATAAGGCAAAGCATCCAGCAGGCAAAACAATATAGCAAAATCCCCCCAGCACTCCCAATAACTGGACGACACGCAGTATCAGGAGCAGAACTAAAGATTTATTCACAGCAGCTCCTTATAAAGGATTCTCCCATGCAAGGGAGGGATTTACAGTAATTACAACAGTAACCAATGATACAGAGGTTCCCTCCCCTCAGAGTGACACTTAATCCACTTAATCCTGGCACCTTTTCCTCTGTTTCTTGGATGTACCCTAAAACCATGGGGTACCAGGACTTAAGTGGCACCCCCTGGTAGCTCTGGTCTGGGTGACCAACATACTCAAAATTCACCCAGATCAGACCAGGGGTTCGGGAGGTACAGGCATTAAACGATTTGACTGACCGCACGCGAACATGTAGCCGAAAGGAGTTCCATGCATTCTGGCCCTGCGGTCGGTCTTCGTTCGGGAGATGAACTAGGCATAAATCATTGACATCCATAGAAAATACTGGGTTCGCATTGAAATGGAAATCAACTCAATCGATTGATTATTCTTGTGTATCTGACCCTGGCCAAATTAAAGAAACAATGCATGCACGCTCCCTGAAGTAATTCACACCAGACACAAGTTTCAGGTAGTTGAATAACTTGAGGAATGTTTATTCAGAGGGGACGGCAAGTCCCTTTTAAAGCAAAATTACATCATAAGCATTGTCAGAGATAACATGGAATAATACGGTATTAATTGGTTAGGTGTTAAGTAGTTATCTTAGTGCTCTGCCTACTAGAGGTGATGTCACTGAGACCATGAGGGTCTTCCCCAGATCTCAGCGCCATCTTGTTACACGAGGTAGTTAGTCGAGGTTATAAGAAGGGAGGGGTTAGAAACTTCTAGCAGCCATTTTGTCTAAATATGCGTGAATAGCTTATCTACTGATTTCAGTGCGATGGGTAAATAGACATTTTACTAACTACAAAGATATATATGTATATGTCCATATTTTATTTCCACAACAGTCCCCCCTTAAAATGGCTATTTACCATAACAACTGCAGCTGTCCCTTACACATCCCTAGCTGCCTGCAGCTCATCTGTCTTAACGAGCATCGAACTCTTCACTCCGTGGGTAACCCGCGGTGGCTAATCCACCACATCTCCACACGTGAGACTTGCCCGTAGAGACAGACGCTTTCCCTACGCTATCCCTACAGGAGTGCAGTTGCCTGTTTAAATTGGTGAGGTTGGAGGGGTGTGTGTGGTGTGTCATAGTCTAGTTCAGTAACGTCCTGATGTAGGAAGGTAGGAGTTGCGTCATCTATAGTCTTCCCCACTGCTTTCTGTAAGTACCTTTTGTATGCAAGGAAACACACAACAGATTAAGAACAAGAAGATAATGAGCACTATAAGGACCGCAGTCCCAACCTGGAATAAAGTTCTCTGCCAACCATTCATCCATCCAAACCACCTTTCCCAAGTATCCATGACTCCTGAATTCCTCTTTAATTCATCTGAGAGACTGTCCAGTTTCTCTATGGCCATAGTTACTTTACCATTGGGCCCAGTGTTGTCTGGAATGAATGTGCAACATGTCATGGTTTCGGGGAGGATCTTGCAAACGCCCCCCTTTTCTGCTAATATCATGTCTAGGGCCATTCTATTTTGAAATGTCATTTGTGTGGTGGCTTGCAACTGTTCTGCCAGGCCCTGTAGGGCATCCCTGGTGTAATTAACAAACCGTTGTTGATTGTAATAGATATAGTTAATCCAATTGACATTCTTGTTGGCTGTGATCATTGGAATTAAGGATTCGAATCCAGCTGTTACTTCATCTCTTGCTTTAAACTCATTAGGAACCCCCCTTGGCATGCCTATGACATTATGTAAACATGTGGGTCAAAGCTACCACGGATTGGGGCCTCCCTTCTAGTTCTAGGGCTTGTATGTGTGTGGTCTGACTCATCATTATAGCCATCAGGGATAATGTGGATGGGCATTATGGCTTTCGTTAGTGTGCATTCTCCCCACCACAGCCCCACTAGCTGGGATCTTAGTTGCTTATCACCACACAGCCAGTATATATCTCCAACTGTCTTCACATGATTCATCAGTAATGTTGTGGGTGGATTGTGATAGGTGGAGCAATAACCTGATGGAAATTTACCCATGTACAAACCTGTGTTCTTAGGTATTGAATAACAGGTGTAATTACCTGGATACATGGTGACTCCGTCAGGTGGCTTAACATGTCCTTGGATAACAGGATAAACCTTTTTCCATGACTCACACATGGAGGAATTAGTAGTGGATTGTGCATAAAGACTCAAGACACATGACTCAACTTCGGGAGGTAGATTTAAAGGTACTGTGCCTAGGTGGGGCCTACCTCCCCCACATACATAACAGTTAGTCTTATTATGTGAATTAGCATTGTACCTCATCCATTCCAGCCATAAATTAGTGTCTGAAAACCCTGTCTCGACTGCCATGGTGTCCTCAAAGGTAGGGTTAGCGATAGCAACCATGTCATGCAAAGTTTTAATGTGAGGTTTGAGTGGATTGATGGTCATATGCGTGGTGCCTACCCAGTCGGATGAGTTGAACATGTCTTGTAAATAAAATGTCCCCAGCTTGTTGTGTGAGCCGCCCCCCTTCCAATACATGCCCATCACATATTCCCCTGCATCCCCAGGACTAGGATGCTCTATGTTTAGAGTGAGTTTGATGGGGGTTGACCCAATAGGTTTGGTTAAAGTCATTCTAGAGAGTAAGAGCTTCCCGTCCTGGTCAAGTCTGTCAAGGGCACTCTGTGGTCTATATCCTCATGGCCTGCCCGTGTTCCACCCGGCTGCTTTCCATGAACTACAATGATGGCCCCAAGATCCCCCAGTCACACAAATATATGGATCTTTTTTACTGGGTATGTCCTTGAATATGTAAATATTGTTATCTTTGGTTATGGCCACCTGTTGGGGCCATGCAAATTTTAGCAGCATAAAGAAACACAGGAGATACAACAAATTCATGGCTCAGCGGGGGTGGTTTCTCCTGGAGCAGGCACTTTCTTGCAGTGTGAGGCGTGTATCCAGGAACTCTTCCCAGCCAATTTGACAGAGGTAGCTGTAATTAGGAGTACTTGGTAAGGACCATCAAATCTTGCCTCAAGAGTGTGTTTTCTGAGAAATTTCTTGACCATAACCCAATCACCGGGAAGCAACTTGTGTGTACCTGTATTCGACTCAGGATCTGGAATAGAAGAAAACACTTCGGCATGGATTTTGGTCAAGGCACGAGAGAGAGCAGTTACATAATCTACCATAGCATCTGACTGTATCTGAAGCTGCTGAGGGAAATAACAACCTAATCTGGGTGCAGTGCCAAACAGAATCTCATAGGGAGATAAATTGCATTTCCCCCTAGGGGTATACCTTACACTGAATAGTGCTAATGGGACATCTTGAGCATTCTGGCCTTTAACGTGCCATTCATGCGTTCTACCTTGCCACTACTCTGTGGATGATATGGCGTGTGGAAGGCAAGGGTCACCCCCAGTGCTGTCCAGACTTCCCGGGTTAATGAGGCAGTGAAAGAAGTTCCTTGATCGCTTTCAATTACTTCTGGAACACCGTATCTGCAGACAATTTCTGTTAGAAGATGTTTAGCTGTTGTCCTGGCGGTAAGATTGGCCACCGGGAAAGCTTCCGGCCATCCTGACTAATGCATATTCATAGCGACCACTTTTTGGCATCTGGATGTGGTCAATCTGTATTCTCTGGAAAGGATATTGTGGTTTGGCCAAGTGGTTGGGTGCAGTCTTGACAACCTTTCCAGGGTTACATTTGGCACAAATTGCACAGGATTTACAATAATTCTGTGTCAAGGTAGTAATGCCTGGTGCTTCAAAGTATTTATCAATCAGAGAGTTCATCAGGTGCTTTGACAGGTGAGCTGGTCCATGAGCCCATTGGACAACCGCTGGATACATATTTTTGGGTAGACAGAATTTAAGATTAATGGTGTAAACATCATCTTGAAGAAGGGCTCCCCTGCTCTTCCAACTCTGTTTTTCCTGGGGAGTTGCAGCAGCTTGTTGTTCCTTCAGAAGTTTGAGATCTGTAGGCAGTGTTTGCATAGTATAGACAGGTACTGTTTCAATAGCCACTCTTCTGTCCACTTCCCACCCTTGTCGTGCTGCGTCCTTGGCAGCTTGATCAGCTAGATGATTGCCTCGTGCTTCTTCTGAGTTCAGTCTTCCATGGGCCTTCACTTTAAGCACTGCTACCTCTGCTGGCAGTATCAAGGCGTCCATTAGTTCTTTAATGGCTAGGCCATGTTTCACTGGGGTTCCAGCAGCTGTGAGGAATCCTCTGGTTTTCCAAATTAGGCCAAAATCATGTGCTACTCCCAAAGCATATCTTGAATCCGTATAGATATTAACACGGAGGCCCTCAGATAATTTGCAGGCCACTGTGAGAGCTATCAGTTCAGCTTCTTGTGCTGATTTGGTTAATGGAAGCGCAGCTGCTTGTAGTACTTGGTATTCTGTGGTAAATGCATATCCAGTGTGATACTGCCCTTGTTCATCAGCAAATCTAGAACCGTCTACAAACAATGTCTGGTCTGGATTGGGTAGGGCAACTTCATGTACGGTTGGTAAGTGGGTAGTTTCCATCTTCATTTGTTCAAAGCAATCATGAGGGGCCTCTGGATCCTGTTCCACAGGTGGGAGGTCTTCACAGATTTCTGTGTGGTGTCGAGGAAATCCTGTTGTGTTACAATTGATGATTCTTTTAGTGATTCCCGATGATTCAAGTTGTTCTTGGGTCATAGTGCTCCAGGATTTGGCCATTGGGCCAAGATCTTGCCATAGGGTATCAGAGAACTTGGTGAGAGATATATGTGGAACAGCCGTTTCCCAATGGCAGTAGAGGTGAGACACCCCTGCTGGAAGATGTACCAATAGGAGCATGTTGCATCTGGAGTCCCACAACAGGTCTGTCAATGTGATGTGAATTTCAATCAGTTGGAATAGTTCTTCTTCATAATCCACATCGGGGGCCCGGATTGTCCTTAAACCATAAGGTGCAATGTAACATGTTTTCTGATTGTTGATCATGAGGAATTGTAAAAGTGGGCAGTTGGAACTCCACTCGGGCATCTGGGTTGATGTCCAGGCTGTACCAGTGTTGTGCCACTCCCCCTTTGGGAAGTGGCAGAAGAGTGGCAGGATTTAGCGAGTAGCAACGTTGAAGAGTAATATTGTCTGGTAGCAACAACGAGGTTTGCAGCCTCAAATGACGTTGAGAGGAGAGATGTCGAGGTTGTGTTTGTTGGAGAATTGCAGAAATATCATGCGGAGCCAGGACGGTGAGAGAATGTCCAAGAACAAAGGCATTAGTCTTGTCCAGGAGTGCACTGGCAGCAAATACAGCTCTGAGACAGGAAGGGCTGCCTCTGGCAACAGGATCGAGCATGCATGAAAAATAACCAATAGGTCTTTGTCTGGAGCCATGTTGTTGAGTGAGAACTCCGGAAGCGTGGCCCAGTTTTTCAGACACAAATAGTTTAAAGGGCAACTGGTAGTTTGGTAAGCCCAGGGCGGGGGCAGATGCAATAGCTTTCTTCAGAGAAGTGAAACAATCAAGAGCATGTGGTGACAGTGAGAAAGGATCATGTTTCAAGACATCATATAGTGGCTGCATGAGCTGAGAGGCGTCTGGAATCCAGGATCTGCAATAAGTGATCAGGCCTAAGAAGGCATGGAGAGATTGGTGTGTAGAAGGGATAGGTAAATTCAGGATAGCTAGGATCCTATCCTTTGTGAAGTGACGGGTGCCATGGGAAAGGCAATGTCCCAAGAAGACCACTGAGGGCCGGCACCATTGGAGTTTCGATTTCGAGGCCTTGCAGCTTGCCTCAGCCAGGAAACAGAGGAGATCTTCTGAAACTCGTTCAGCAGTTTGGAGATCATCAGCGCAGAGAAGTAGATCATCAACATATTGGAGCAACACCACATCAGTGTGTGTCTTTTGCCAGGGTTCCAGGACCAGTGACATGGCGTGGGCAAACTGGGTAGGTGAATTCTGAGCTCCCTGGGGCATAACAGTCCATGTATATTGCTGGCCCTCATGAGTGAGAGCAAAGAGGTATTGGCAAGAGGAATCCAGGGGAACGCTGAAAAAGGCATTAGCAAGATCCACAACTGCGAAAATTGTGGCAGAGGGCGGAACCTGTGATAGTAATGTATGTGGGTTTGGAACAACAGCCGTGTCTTTGACAGTGACATCATTAACTGCACGTAGATCTTGAACCATACGATACTGTTCAGGCTAACCCTTTTCAGTCCTTTTCTTGACAGGAAATAATGGAGTGTTACATGGTGACACACACTTGACAAGAACCCCCTTGGCTAGGAGGCTTTCCACTTGTTTGGAGATTGCGGAAGCTTGAGCAGGTTTCAGCGGATACTGAGGTCTTCTGGGAGGGGTAACTCCGGGCAAGAGTGAAACCACAAAAGGAGGAACTTTGAGGCGGCCAATGTCATCATGGCCAGTAGACCAGAGCTTGATAGGGATCCTGTCCAGAGCACTGGGGGCATGAGGGACCCTTGATTCCCCTGCGGGAGATTTTAAATGTAACAGTAATGGGAGGGAGCAAAGTTCTGAAGTGTCCTTTCGTGATAAAGGTGTGTTTAGCTGAACTTGGCCATCTGCAGTAAAGGTAATGGATGCTTGAAGACGGGACAGAACATCAGCACCCAAGAGGTTAATGGGGCATGTAGAGGAAACAACAAACCGGGACAGAATGTCAGAACCCACATGGAGGAGCTTAGTGAGGGGATTACTTCGGGGAGTACCATCTACACCAACGCAAGAGACATCGATGTCAGACAAAAAGGAGCGATCAGGCAGGTCTTGCTCTCTGAGAACACTACGGGCTGCACCTGTGTCAACTAAGAAAGTAGTGGGGTGCCCCTCAACGGGAAGAACTACAGTAGCTAGGGGCCCTCCCTCATCCCCTGAAGACACTGCCATAACAGGGATGTCTGACACAGGCTTGCCGGTTACCTATTGCAATAAGTCTAAATGGGACTGATCTGGGCCGGTATAACGGCGTGCAGAGGTTGATGGTGGCGTGGGTCGTGAATTATGGTTTGGTCTTTGGTAGTCCTCCTCTATATCAGGAGCAGGAGCTGGGGGACTGGCCTCTGTAGGCAGTGGGGGAACCCGGGAGTACTCAGGAGGAGGAAAATAGGGGACTGGGGGATGCGAGGGGAACCTAGGGTAACCTGGTGGAGGATAACCATGGGCAGCAGAGGGAGGGCCAGGATACCAAGGGGGCGACGGTCTACTGTATCTAGGGAGCGGGCAGTCCCTACGGAAATGGCCAGGTTGATGACAATTATAGCAAGTCCTGGCAGCCGTGAATTGAGCATGGTTAGGGGTTGGTGCAGTTGGGAAAGTATGGAAACCGGAAACTGCTGGCACTGACCCTGTAGCTATGGTAGGAGCATTAAACATCATCGAGTTTGATCTTCTCTGTGTAGGTTGCACCACTGACTCTAACCCCTTAGCAACCAATAGAAGTGTGTATAGGGGAATGATGCGATACTCGGGGCGGGAAAGGATTAAACCCTTGCGAATGGATTCCCTTAAACCAGACACAAAAGCAGCAGACAGCATCTGAGTATGCGCTTTATTGTAGGTACTGAACCCTAGGTCAGAGAAGGTTTGTGTAAGGCGTGAATGATATTTCTCTACTGATTCAAGCTTTTCCTGAACAATGTCTGTAATACAAGTAGCCTGGTCTGCCAGTTTATCCTGTGCCCAGGCATGGAGCTGTTCACAGAATGTGATACCAGACTGAAAATCTGTATCTGTGGTGAGTGAAGCATCGGTAAAACTTTTCTCCATAATAGGCCAATAAGCATCACCTGCTTTGATTTCACATAAACTATAAAGATCCCGCCAAGCTGCGGAGTAGGTTTTACGAATTTGGGCCATTCTGCGGTAAAAGGGCATGGGTTGTTTCTCAGGATCAGGAAGAGAGGTGACAAGGGTGGCGGCCTGTGAGGGGTTAAAGGTGACATACATAGGAGGGGCCCCAGTAGCAGGAGTGGGAACATGGAGGTTACCCAGTGGTGGGGATGGGCCATTTTCATCAAGATCATCGTCGCATGGAGCGACATGATCGCCCTGGTGAGAGGCGGCACCCAGAGAAATCGGACCGGGAACAGCCGGGTTAATGGGAGTCTGAGGAGCAAGTGACGTGTTATGGGAACTGCCCAGCTGTGACGTTGTAGGGTGGTAACCTGAAGCCATGGGAGAAACGCCCACGGTATGGGGTTTGGCTGACGTAGCAGGTTCTTCAGAACCAACCACCATGAGGGGAAAGGCGTGGCTTGGGTTCGGAGCTGTCTGGGTGGGTGTAGGGGCCGGGTCAGAGGGGGTGACGTGAGACTGGGCGGGTGACTGGATCAATGTAGAAAGGGCAGAAAGGAGAGGAGACAACTCAGTGCGGAGAGAAGCTGGGAGAGAAGGTGGGTCCACAATAGGGGAGGATTCAGGGAGTGAAGGAGGAGGAGGAGGAGAAGGAAGAGGAGGGGACTCGAGGGCAGCGGAGAGGGCTGTGAGGAGGGAAGACACTAGGCTAGTAGAGGAACCGGAAACATTAGTAACAGGGTTAGGAAGGGAAACGGAAGGGGTCACTGTAGGGGCCGGGTCCAGGAGAGTGTCGGGAATGACGGGGATCGGGAGTTGCGGGGCGGGGTCGTGGTCAGACATAGGGAGGACAGAAGGTGGGACAACAGGAGTGGGAGGCGTCTGGGGGCGGGATGGCAGACAAGGAGGTGCCGAGGGAGGTACTAGAGACTGGGAGTGGGTTAGGTAACCGGGCTGGGGCGGGACTGGATCCGGGGAGGGGAACGGCTGTGGCAGGGGGGCATGAGGGAAGGAGTGCAATGGCAATGGATAGTAATAGGTTCCATCGGCTCCGAGCACGGGACACAAAGGGGTGGGACCATGTGTGACGCCACCGGGAGGTGACGTCTGTGCATGGACTGGGGAAGATGGGAGGGTACTGTTCAGCATGGTCTGAGCGCCATCATAGGGCGGTGGCCGGGGGTGGTCAGGAGAAACATTGGAATTACAATCATTTCGATGATACACATAAAGCGTTTGTCCCTCAAACTCAAGCTCTTCCTCTGTCCAACCCTCCCGCTTTAATCCCCTAGTAACTCGATACCAAGCCTCTACTGCTTTGGTTAACCCGTTATCAAACAACAACCCCTCCTTATCCACAAGCAACCTCCTCCAAAACTCAGGCTGCAATCTACCACCAGGTGGCAATTGGAATCCACAAACTTTAGAAATTTTCTTGATCTTTAACACTGCATCCTCCCCGGCTCTTTCTTTCACAATATCACAAGCTAGCAGTCCCTTAGCCGGTCTAGCATGTTCCTGCCCCATCTTGACCAAGCGTGGTCTACCAAGTAAAGGGGAGTGAGTAAGAGGGAAGAAAAAGTAAGAAAGTCTACAGTGCTCGACTGCCACGGGGGACCCGTGCGTCTTCCGTAGACTAGTCACGATGGTCTGTGAACCCGGGGTGGTGGCCACAGACCGGAGGGGGCGAGCGTGGGTGACTAACACAGCTCTGGGCAACAGAGACAGGACAGATACAGAATGAGGGAGAAAGTGAAAGTAGCAACACTAAGTACTAAACATTTGCAAAAGTCACAAACGTAAAAATGAGTGTACACTCCGGAGTCAAGAACAAACCATACAACACACACACAAACACAGAGGGTACCTGTAGTAGATTATTTTCTGCAAACCAATAAGTTTGAATGACTATTTGTTCCTGTCCAAATTAAAGATAATAAAGTTGCGTGCACGCAGAAGTAAATTCACACTGAGACACAGGGTTCAGGTTAATGAAAGAACTTTGGAAAAGTTTAATGGCTTCTAACAGATAATGGGTGCGCAGACCCTTATAAAGGCATTTTTACATCACTGAAGAATTCAAGATAACAGCAAATAAACATTATTAATTGGTCCAGGTGTTAAGTGGTTAGTTAGATGCCCTCCCATCAAGAGGTGGTGTCATCCTTGACACGGGAGTGGACACAAGATGTAGGCACCATCTTGTTAGCACGAGGTGTTCACTCGATGGGAGGGGTGCTTTGGCAGCCATTTTGAGTAGTTAGTATTGTTAGTTTCAAGGTTCTTTTAGTAAATACACATTTTATTATTCAGCACATTTCTTCCTGCCAAAGCATTAGCTTAGATAATTTCAAGAATTCTATAATTCTACAACAGTACCCACACTGTAACAACAATTGAACAAAATCCACAAAATAACAGAGAGCAATATGGCCATGTACATAATCAAACAATGTAATACAAATCAAATAACATTCCCAGCCCCTTATTCCAGGCTGTCAAAAAAAATTCCCCAACCCGATCTCACTGGTGGTCCCCAGCGCTGTCACAATTCCCCAACCCTTTACGAGGGTGGTCCCCAGCCTTTTACCGGCTGTCGCGTTCCCTGCCCGCTAGGCAGTCAAGCTAAATTTTTTAGAAGAAACACATACACCGGCCGTCACTCACACTCACATAAACACTCAGGAGGCAGATAGACAATCGACAGGTTCGTTAAAAAGAGCACCGGATAAGATGTTACCTGTCTAGTAGCCTTCTGGATGCCGGAAGGACGCGGAGACAGACCGACACAAAACAGGAGTATACAGACAACGGCTGTATGGTGGAGGTGATCAGGCTCCGGGTGTCCCACTTTCCGGAGGTTCGCTCCGGTCCGTTGGTTTCAGGCCCTCCGAGCCGGCAAATCCGGTGCCCCACGTTGGGCGCCAATTGAAATGGAAATCAACTCAATCGATTGATTATTCTTGTGTATCTGCCCCTGGCCAAATTAAAGAAACAATGCGTGCACGCTCCCTGAAGTAATTCACACCAGACACAAGTTTCAGGTAGTTGAATAACTTGAGGAATGTTTATTCAGAAGGGACGGCAAGACCTTTTAAAGCAAATTTACATCATAAGCATTGTCAGAGATAACATGGAATAATGCGGTATTAATTGGTTAGGTGTTAAGTAGTTATCTTAGTGCTCTGCCTACTAGAGGTGATGTCACTGAGACCATGAGCGTCTCCCCCAGATCTCAGCGCCATCTTGTTACACAAGGTAGTTAGTCAAGGTTATAAGAAGGGAGGGGTTAGAAACTTCTAGCGGCCATTTTGTCTAAATATGCGTGAATAGCTTATCTACTGATTTCAGTGCGATGGGCAAATAGACATTTTACTAACTACAAAGATATATGTGTATATGTCCATAGTTTATGTCCACAACAGCATGAACCCCCTTGTTCGGTAGATTGAACTCACCGAACGGGGAGTCGATTAGCCCCTCCGTTCGGTAGTTCTTGAGCTCTGGAGGTCTCAGCGGTGTTCGCGCAATTGAGTGTCCGATTTCAGTTCCAGACACTCGACGACCAAACACCGCTGAGAGTTCGTGCGTAAGATGGCCGCCGCCACCTGTTCGTACAGAATGGCGGCCACCCAGATACATCAATAAAACCTCAATTAGCTGCGGTTACAAAGGGAATAAAGGTTTAACGAGGGACACACTTCAGCTCTAAGGTGGTCTATGTATTCGGTAGTTTCCATTCGTATAACTAGGAAGGAAACTACTGAACAGACGAACTTACATGCAATTTGCAATATATATATTCAGTAAAACAGGCGAACAGTCTTTTTAAACATAATTCTGGCGGATAGTCACAGGCCATCCGCTACAGGTGTCAATGGCTACATGTCATATAATTAGTTCCCAGATATGAGTTCTTATTTATTGTGTCCTCAATCAGGATTAGTGTCAACGAGAGAGACTGATGGGGAAGAGACAGGGATGCAGGGGCGTACCTAGAGCATTTGGCACCTGGGGCGGGTCCTATTTTTGGCACCCCACCTTGCTCCCCCCCTCAACTTTAAATATAAAAACAACTAAAAAATGTTTTAATGTATTTAGCACTAAGCAGTGTTTGTGTTTTTGAATGTAGGCATGTTTTTGTATGGAGTATATGTGAGTGAATGTAGCAGTGTGTTTGTATGTAGTGTTGGCGTTTGAATCCAAGCATGCATTTGTGTGTTGTGTGGTATTTGAATGCAGTGGTATGGTTATATATAATGGTGGGGTTTGTATGTAGTGTTGACGTTGAAGTGCATGAGTGTATTTGTGTGTAGTGTTGGCGAGATTTTTAGATGTCTGCACATATACACATACACGGACATACACACACAAACACAGTCACACACAGATACACATTGACACACATGCAGACATCGTGGCGACTCTAGGAACAATATATATGGGGGGCACATAAGATACCACAGTCAAAACAGGAGGGGGAGGTGGAGCAGTAAAACTTCTCACTAGGGGATGGGGTAATATGCTGCCATTGGCTGTCTGATGCCAGCATGCTGTGTTCTGCATGCTGGCATCTGACTACACATTTGCATATAATTCACATTCTTGTTGTGGGCTGGCTGACACCTCTTAATTTCAATCTTTGTTTAGCAGATAACTCCTCTATTAGCTATCCTTTGTGGGATTGCCATATTTAAGGACACCAAATAAGGTGCTATCTGCTAAACAGCATCCTCATTTGGTATCTTTAAATATGGAAATCTTACATACGGGCACCAATTCAGGGAATGATCTACAAAAATGCTCTCTTCTTATTTTCAGTTGTTTAGTAGATAAATCCTTTATTTGTTATCCTTATGTGGGATTGCAGTATTTGAGGACAGGAAATAAGGGAGCTATCTACTAAACACATACGCAGAGATACACACAATCACACACATAATCACAGATATACACAAGCACAATCACTGACCCACAGACACAATCACATACACACACAAACATTACATACACACATTTAATAATTAAGAGGTCCACCCAGCCTCCCTACCTTGCTCTAGAAGGGCTGGAGTGGATCCTCAGTCCCTGGTGGTTAGTGGTTGCTGCTGGGATCTCTGTGCTCTTTCTGCACGGGTCCACCGCATACCCAGTAATGACGCCGAGGCTGCAATGACATCATATCCTGGCTGCCGGCTCACTGCAGGGCGAAGACCGTTAGACACAGTCAGATGCACACAGTCCCACACACAGTCACTCACACACAGTTACAGGCAGACAGTCAAATACACAGGCAATCACACAGGCAGACAGTCACACATACACAGATTCACAGACAGTCACACACACACAGTCACAGACAGTCACACACACAATCACAGACAGTCACACACACACACCCACAATCACAGGCAGTCACTCACACACACCCACAATCACAGGCAGTCACTCACACACACCCACAATCACAGGCAGACAGTCACACACACACCCACAATCATAGGCAGACAGTCACACACACAGCACACACTCTCTCCCTTACAGTAACCATGGGCTGGAGGAGGAGGGGATTCAGTCCCTCCTGTGATGTAGTTGGGGAAGCAGGGACTCCTTCCTGCTTCCCCTCTGTGTGCAGCAGTATGAGGCTGCATTTAGCTCCGCCCACACATCAGGCTTGGCTCCGCCCCCACGGCCGATCTGGCTCTGCCCCCAAATCTCCATGCAGCCAGGTCTCCTGCTGTATTCCCTGCCCCTGCGTGTGAGCTGTGTCGGCTGCCCCGCCCCTGCTGCTATGGCAACCAGTGCAGCCACACAGCTCACTGACTCCCAAGCCTGGCCAGCCCTGGTGGCACCCGGGGGACATCCGCCCCTGCGGGGATGTAGCTGAGCTTCCTGCACCCCGGTTGGGTACCTCTGCCGACGGATGCTCCTAGAGCTCCACCAGACACCATCAGCACCGCAGTCCCCACGTCCAGCGTTACAGCTTGGCTGGGAACTTGCCGTCCTCTACCCACCCTGGACCTACGACAAGGCTCCAGGTTCCAGTGGGTGACCCTCTCCTCCGAGCAGGTGTGGCGAACCTGGCCACTTCTGGACACTTAGGGTGACTATTTTGTTAACTGTTGCTATGCTCATTTTATATGCAGTGTGTAGCATTCGTCTGAATATTATATCAGTTATGGTTTTTTTTAATGTAAAACTGTATATTTTGCTGTACGGAGAGATAATGTGATTAACAGTACATTATTGCACAATTATCTCTCCTGTACAGCAAGGCATGCTGGGAAACAGCCGTGCAGGCTAAGTTCCCCACACAGTCCTCTGTAGTAAAACCCCTGCAATGTCATTCAGGAAACCCCTTGCATGGGGACTTGCATAAATACTGTGACCGTGGAATAAAATGACAGTTGGCTCCCAGACTATGTGTCGTCTAGTCCTTGGGGAAGAGGGATTATTATTACTCTGCCTGTGTCCTGACTACCAGCGGAGATACCGTGGATTATACTGCTACTCCGCTACAGGGTGCGAGAGACTGAGAGACAGGGTGAGAGAGAGACTGAGAGACAGGGTGAGAGACAGGGTGCGAGAGACTGAGAGACAGGGTGAGAGAGAGAGAGAGAGAGACTGAGAGACAGGGTGAGAGAGAGACTGAGAGACAGGGTGAGAGAGAGTCTGAGAGACAGGGTGAGAGAGAGTCTGAGAGACAGGGTGAGAGAGACTGAGAGACAGGGTGAGAGAGAGACTGAGAGACAGGGTGAGAGAGACTGAGAGACAGGGTGAGAGAGAGACTGAGAGACAGGGTGAGAGAGCGTCTGAGAGACAGGGTGAGAGAGAGAGACTGAGAGACAGGGTGAGAGAGAGAGACTGAGAGACAGGG
>OW240918.1:156526470-156558339 GCA_933207985.1 Pelobates cultripes
TGGTGCATGATTGGCTATATCCTACATGTATGAGTGTGGGATGGATGCTGCATGATTGGCTATATGCTACATGTATGAGTGTGGGATGGATGGTGCATGGTTGGCTATATTCTACATGTATGAGTGTGGGATGGATGGTGCATGATTGGCTATATTCTACATGTATGAGTGTGGGATGGATGGTGCATGATTGGCTATATTCTACATGTATGAGTGTGGGATGGATGGTGCATGATTGGCTATATTCTACATGTATGAGTGTGGGATGGATGATGCATGATTGGCTATATGCTACATGTATGAGTGTGGGATGGATGATGCATGATTGGCTAAATGCTACATGTATGAGTGTGGGATGGATGATGCATGATTGGCTATATTCTACATGTATGAGTGTGGGATGGATGATGCATGATTGGCTATATTCTACATGTATGAGTGTGGGATGGATGATGCATGATTGGCTATATTCTACATGTATGAGTGTGGGATGGATGATGCATGATTGGCTATATGCTACATGTATGAGTGTGGGATGGATGGTGCATGATTGGCTATATTCTACATGTATAAGTGTGGGATGGATGATGCATGATTGGCTATATGCTACATGTATGAGTGTGGGATGGATGGTGCATGATTGGCTATATGCTACATGTATGAGTGTGGGATGGATGATGCATGATTGGCTATATTCTACATGTATGAGTGTGGGATGGATGGTGCATGATTGGCTATATGCTACATGTATGAGTGTGGGATGGATGATGCATGATTGGCTATATTCTACATGTATGAGTGTGGGATGGATGGTGCATGATTGGCTATATTCTACATGTATGAGTGTGGGATGGATGATGCATGATTGGCTATATTCTACATGTATGAGTGTGGGATGGATGATGCATGATTGGCTATATTCTACATGTATGAGTGTGGGATGGATGATGCATGATTGGCTATATGCTACATGTATGAGTGTGGGATGGATGAAACATGATTGGCTATATGCTACATGGATGATGCATGATTGGCTATATGCTACATGTATGAGTGTGGGATGGATGGTGCATGATTGGCTATATTCTACATGTATGAGTGTGGGATGGATGATGCATGTGTAACGGATCGCCTGGCACCCTGACTGGGTACCTCCGTTAAAGGATGCTCCTAGTGCTTCCTGAGGGCTCCAAGCACTGCAGCAGACACCACAGCCACCGAACCGGAGAAGCATTTGAATCCTCTCAAGCATATGAATGCTGTAGACAGTTGAATAGGAACCATATGAATAGGTTTACTCTCCTAGCAGTCAAACTGGAACAGCATACAATAAATCCTTCCCCCAATAATGAGACGACACTTCACTTTGAGGGTTAAAACAGGAACTCAAGTGGTGGCACACCCAGCCTGGTTTTTATTACAATCCACAAAACATAGTACTGCCCACAGGGTTTTGCAGAACCACCAATAAACACATTACAACACATACAATGCAAGTACAGCAGCCAATCAGACACAATGGGAAAATAGAAACACACCCAGCATATTCCTCCCCTCTGCTTAGGAGATAATTGAGTCAATTACTGTATCTACTCAATTATCTCCAAGCTGAAAAGTTACTTTTTGTACATTTTTATAACTTTGTGAGTTAACATCGCACATACATAAAACTTATATTATTTTAACCAGTATAACTTGGGGACAAACATATCCAAAATTCACTTGAATAGGTTCAGGGGTTTAACGGTTAGGTCGAAGTCCTTTGTTTTTACTTGCAAGCATGATTTTTCCTGGCAAACCAGTTCCCACTGGTTTGGCAGTGTCCCTGGGACAACACCCTGCTAGAGAACAATGGATCCGGGGGAGGGGAAGAGGAAGTGTCCAAAAAGTTTCAGTAAGTCCATTCACTGTGCTTAAAGAGCCAGTAGCCGCACAATAAAATACAATATGCCCAAATATTGCATTCAAAAGTACAACTTTACCAGGGGCCATAGTCAGCAGGAAGGAGGCGGGCAGCCAGGCCTCTCCAATGCCAGGTGGCGAGGCGGGTTCCGCCACATTTCTCCCCTTTCCCATTGAGACTATCCAGACTCCAGACCTTCAATCGGTCTGGGGCTCTGATAGTCGGTCGGCCTTTCTCACCCAGTGTAGCTGTCCCGGTGTTCTCCTGCCACATGTGTCCAGTTGGAAATCCATAGTCTGGTGGAAAGGTAACCAGGGTGCTCTCTCTCCTGGTTGGACAAAGCTGTTGCTGGGGAGAAGGGGTAACAGGCTCGTCTCCCTGCGACGACCTCTCTTGTAGTAGGGGAAAACAAACTGCCTTCTCTTCCAATACATTGTCCTGTTGCTGGGGGCCAGGACAGACTGTCCATATCTCCAGTGGTGCAGGTGCAGAGACTACGGTCCCTTCTGCACTGTTATGGGGCTTACTGTCTCCCCTTGGTGGGCTAGGCTGCCGCTGGGGAGGGGAAACGAGACTCTCCCCACCCGGCAAAATATTCTGCCGCTGGGGAGCAGGACTGACCATCCGTACTCCCTGTAGATTGGGCGCAGAGACCACGGTCCCATCTGCGCTGGTGAGGGGCTTAGTGTCTCCCCTTGGTGGTTTATGCTGCCGCTGGGGAGAGGAGGTAACAAACTCCTCTCCCTTACACACTTCCAGCCGCTGGGGAGCAGGGCTGACCCTCCGTACTCCCTGTAGCTTGGGCGCAGAGACCACGGTCCCATCTGCGCTGGTGAGGGGCTTAGTGTCTCCCCTTGGTGGGCTAGGCTGCCGCTGGGGAGGGGGAAAGACACTCTCCCCTCCCGGTAAAATATTCTGCCGCTGGGGAACAGGACTGATCCTCCGTACTCCCTGTAGCTTGGGCGCAGAGACCACGGTCCCATCTGCGCTGGTGAGGGGTTTAGTGTCTCCCCTTGGTGGGCTATGCTTCTGCTGGGGAGAGGGGGTAACAAGCTCCTCTCCCTGAACCATAGACTGCCGCTGGGGAGAGGGGGTAACAAGCAACTCTCCCTGATGCTCTCTCTCTTTCGTCCGCTGGAATTCTCGGTCCAGCCTTGTGTTTCGCTCGGCCATGACCTGGTTCCAGATCACCCGGTGTGTCTCCATGGGTACATCATCCCCATACTGGGCCACTCGCTGCCTTATTTCGGCCAGCCAATTATCTCCAGACCCTTCCATACTGGTCTGCTGGTGAAGAGGGGGACCATCTGTCTCCCCTTTCAATATATTGTCCTGCTGCTGGGGAGGAAGGACGGCACCTTCTGCTCCCTGGGGTACACACTGCCGCTGGGGAGGAAGAACGGCACCTTCAGCTCCCTGGGGTACACACAGCCGCTGGGGATCTGGGCCGACTGCCCAGCATCCCTGTTGGGCCGGTAGAGAGACAGCCGTCCCATCTCTACCTGCCATCGGTGGGTCTTCCCAGGACCAATCTATGAGGTCCCCTACTTCTGCAACTGGTAGTGAAGCAGTGGGGACCTTGGCTGCGTTTTCCCAGCTGTAGGTTGGCAGGTCTGGGTCCGCCACCCAGTTTTCCTGTTCTGCGTCTATGCTCTGCGGCTGACATGAGTTCAGAAGTTCCACATAGTCCATCTCTAGCTGTCGTTCCATGGCAGCCAAACGGTGGAGGTCTTGTCCCAGTCCCATAGATCTCGGGCCCTGTACCATCTCACCCCGGTAATAAAAGATAGCCCAGTACCGTGACTCTGCTGGACTGCCAAAGTCGACGTCTTCTGCTCAGGCCTTCCACAACAGGCCAGGGCTAGTGTAGTTCTCCCCCTCCGGCTGGATGCCCTTTGCCCTCCACGTCTCTGGCTGGACAGTGCACCACCACAGTGCCCGGTATGAGGCGTCAAGGCTCAGTTCCCTTTCCACGAGGTACTCAAGTTGTCTGACTTGCTGCCCTCCGGGTTGGTCTCCCAGAAGCGGCATCCGCCAGGCCATTTGTTCCTCCAACCGGTATGCGACACCAGGAAGGCGCTGCTGCCGTTGATACTGGACTTCCTCCAGGGCATCGTACCATAGTTCTTGCCGGGCAATATCTCTCCATTCCAACTCACTCTCTTCCTCAGGTGTGCGTGTTGCCCAAGGATCCACAAACCCCATTTTCCCAAATCTTTATGTAGACAGGGACGCTGTATAAACACTAGCGTCGCCTTCAATTTGTAAATCCAAACGAACTGTGTCTCTGAGCTGCTTTACCTCGCACTAGGACGCCATCCCACCGCTGCCACCAATGTAACGGATCGCCTGGCACCCTGACTGGGTACCTCCGTTAAAGGATGCTCCTAGCGCTTCCTGAGGGCTCCAAGCACTGCAGCAGACACCACAGCCACCGAACCGGAGAAGAGAAGCATTTGAATCCTCTCAAGCATATGAATGCTGTAGACAGTTGAATAGGAACCATATGAATAGGTTTACTCTCCTAGCAGTCAAACTGGAACAGCATACAATAAATCCTTCCCCCAATAATGAGACGACACTTCACTTTGAGGGTTAAAACAGGAACTCAAGTGCTGGCACACCCAGCCTGGTTTTTATTACAATCCACAAAACATAGTACTGCCCACAGGGTTTTGCAGAACCACCAATAAACACATTACAACACATACAATGCAAGTACAGCAGCCAATCAGACACAATGGGAAAATAGAAACACACCCAGCATATTCCTCCCCTCTGCTTAGGAGATAATTGAGTCAATTACTGTATCTACTCAATTATCTCCAAGCTGAAAAGTTACTTTTTGTACATTTTTATAACTTTGTGAGTTAACATCGCACATACATAAAACTTATATTATTTTAACCAGTATAACTTGGGGACAAACATATCCAAAATTCACTTGAATAGGTTCAAGGGTTTAACGGTTAGGTCGAAGTCCTTTGTTTTTACTTGCAAGCATGATTTTTCCTGGCAAACCAGTTCCCACTGGTTTGGTAGTGTCCCTGGGACAACACCCTGCTAGATAACAATGAATCCGGGGGAGGGGAAGAGGAAGTGTCCAAAAAGTTTCAGTAAGTCCATTCACTGTGCTTAAAGAGCCAGTAGCCGCACAATAAAATACAATATGCCCAAATATTGCATTCAAAAGTACAACTTTACCAGGGGCCATAGTCAGCAGGAAGGAGGCGGGCAGCCAGGCCTCTCCAATGCCAGGTGGCGAGGCGGGTTCCGCCACAGCATGATTGGCTATATTCTACATGTATGAGTGTGGGATGGATGATGCATGATTGGCTATATTCTACATGTATGAGTGTGGGATGGATGATGCATGATTGGCTATATGCTACATGTGGGAGTGTGAGATGTGAGGAAGTGGGTGGTGACAGATCAGACTGACCTCAGTGCCACTTAGGAGCCGGGCCAGCAACAAGTTTCCCTCCCACCCTCCCTTTGCTGCTTTGGGCCTGGGGGGGTTGTGACAGCGAGGCGGGGCATGTCCTTGCCAAATAAGGGATTGTTTGGTAGATTAGATGAAAAAGGAGGATAATGGCCAGGTCTCATCCTCCCCCGGTCTCTTATGGTGAACCTGGAGGAGGTACCAGGTTGGACGTGTCCCCACTGGGTTGTAAGTCGACCAGTGGGGAGCATTATGGTTGGGCCCCACAGAGTTGGTGGGGAGCCCTGAAAAGGAAGATGTTTTTATTATGCCGAGGGGGGGAGGTGAGAGCCTTGGGGAAGTTAGATTGGCAAGGACGGTTTATTTGGTTACTGTATGACTATATGCAAATTGTTTATGTTAATTTATGATATTTATTATTTCGTTATATGTTAAAGGAATCATACAGTATTTGGTTGTGTTAATAAATGACCTGTTTTCTCCAAGAAGTTGTCTGTCGTTATTTGAAGGGGTAAGTTATGGTTTTATGGGGGATGAAGAGAATGCTATCCAATGCCCACTACGTACATACATGCTTGGTTCCATGGCAGAAGGGACATGTTAGAGTAACCTGCTTAGTAATGGGCTTTCTCCATTTTTAATACCTGCCTTAAAGAAGGAGTTGTCAGAGGGGGTGACCTGGCTGTCTGGGGGTAGAATGGCTGCAATGGACCCTGGTGCCAGGGGAGAAGTAAAGAATGACCTAGTGGGAAAGGTCTGAATTCCAAGTCAGGAGTCAATCACCCCTGTTTCTGTTACAATTGGTGGCAGATTTGGGACTTCCCTCGTCCTGTCTTAAGGCTCCGTTCTAAGCCCAATATTGTTCTCTCTTTATACTGCCTCTTTTGGGAAATGTATTAATTCCTTAGGATTACGCTACCAACTGCACGGCGATGACACCCAGATCTATCTTTCCTCCCCGATCTCTGCCCCACTGTCCTAGAACACATCACTGCTTGCCATTCTTCCATCTCAGATTGTATGTCTTCCCGCTAATTCTGAGCTGATCTCCTCTTTCGCTCTCCCTGCAAGTTGATGGTACCCGAATCAGCCTGTCTTTGCAAGCTCACTGTCTTGGTGTTATTTTTGATTCTGACCTTACAACATCCTGATGATCCCACCATCAAAACGTTGCACATTATCGCCCCTTTTTTACGCAAAGAAGCGGATGCTCCTTTGCTGCTAAGTAGCTTGTTTATGCTCTAGTAATTTCTTGCATGGATTATTGTAACTCTCTCCTCATTGCCCCCCCCCCCCAAAATCCATACTGCCCCTCTACAATCTGCAATGAATGCCACCAGGCTGATTTTACTCCCCTGTTGCTCCTCTCATACCTTGCCCCTCTATCAGTCCTTACATTGGCTCCCGGTACGCTGAAAGATTCAATTCAAAATACCTATCAAGCTCTTAACAACTCTAACCCCCCTCCACCCTCCCGCTCATTACATTAATTTGTACACCCTTTCTCGGCCACTTTACTCTGCAGATGACCCTCTCCTGTCTGCTGCTCGTACCGTTATGGCTCAGTCCTTATGAAACAGCCTGCCTCCCCCCTCTCAATCAGACTCTACCCTACTCTAAAATCCTTTAAGAAGTCCCTCAAAACTCCAGAATAGCCTATGGCCTCCCAGGGTAACTGTCATTAATAAGTAGGTCCATTCTCCACCTAACTCTCACCATCTGATTCTGCCTGTCTCACACTTTCACCTGGCTCCTATCCTACAAACTGTCCTTCATATTGTGTAAGTATTCCCACCTCTTGTAGATTATAAACTCATTCAAAATATTGTTCCTGTGAAAATCTTTATTTGTTTGTCTTACTTGTTGATAATTTCCAACCTAATTGTGTTGTATGCACTGCAGAATAAATTGGTGATTTATACATTCTAACAATAAGAATAATGCACCATAGTTGATGATGCCAGGTCATCTTATTGTTCATTGAAAAATGAACTGAGTTATCTGTACATTGTAAACTTGTCATGTATTACCTGTTGGAATGTGTTGTCGCTATATAAATAGTTGTAATTGTGATATATTTGGCTCTGCATATTACTCTATGGTGGCTTCTAGGACCGGCCAGGATCTTTCATGATAATCTCTTACTCTCTGAAAACTTGTATCACAGGGACCAGTACATTATGAAACAGAGGTCATGTCAAGCCAACCTAATCGCATTCTATGAAGAACTAAGTAGAAGTATAGATAAAGTTGTTGCTGTGGATGTGATCAATTTGAATTTTGCAAGGCATTTGATACGGTTCCTCATAATAGGTTAGTGTTTAAACTAAGAGATATTGGTCTAGACGTTAGACGAAAATGTGACGGACTGCCTCGCACCCCGACTGGGCACCTCCATCAATCATTGCTCCGTAGTGCTCACCAAGTACTTCCAGCACTCCACCAGACACCATGAGCACCGTAAACCCCATGAACCGCCACAGCTTGGTTGGGGTTTTGCTGTCCTCCACCCACCCTGGACCCAAGACTAGGATCCAGCTTCCAGTGGGTGAACCTCTCTTACTCCAGAGAGTATCACAGGAAAAGCTCTTATAAGAGCTAGCAATCCCCAGAGTGAATATAGTTCTCCAATCCCCCAAACATGAGGCATTACTTCATGAAGGGGTAAAATAAACTCAGTTTAATGGGAGCCACACTGGCCTTTTACACAAGTCCCCATGCAAGGGGCACTCCCACATGGACCTTGTGGGGGACTACAATATAAAGAAACAGACCAATGACAATAGAGTTTAAATGCACGACACTCCCATGTACAAACATACAATCCCTCCCCTCTGCCTGGGAGATAATTGAGTCAGATACTGTAGTAATTCTAATCCAATTATCTCCAAGCACAAAAAAAAAAAAAAACACATACTTTTTCAAAACACCCCAAAAGTACCCTAAAAAGACATAAAACCCCACAAATGTTACATCCCCTGATAGCCCTGATCTGGTCACCAACATATCCAAAAATCACCCAGATCAGTTCAGGAATTTCCTGGAAGTAATTTATTTGACAGACCGCAGACATGGTCCCATGCCCAAAACAGTTCCAGAGAATCAGGGCTTGTGGTCTGTCTAGTTCAGTACTTTCAAAACAAACTACCGAGCAGAGTCAATAGTCTTACCCTGGAGCTTGTTCCCTTCATCCAGACGAATGATCTCACCAAACAGTGCCCTTCTAAGTTGTATAGAAACAAAAGCAGTCGATGATGGAAGTCCAGCAGTGTTCGGGAGTTTCTGTGTTCGATTTTAGTTCCATGAGATTCATGCCCAAACACCGCTGCCTGCGTTCATATGAACAAGATGGCTGCCACCTCGTGGTTGTCCATAGGAATTGCAGCTACCCAGACGAATAATTAGAACACTGCGGTAGGAAATGTTCCAAGTTGTTAATAGGTGTTAAACCCCAGGGTCGTCTCTGGTTTGTGCGGTTGTTCGGTAACTGAACCATATAATCCCAATTGCACGAACTGAGAATTTAACATTATATTTCACAGGGTCCATAGTCTGTGGGCAGGAGGCTGGCAAGCAAGCTCCTCCTGGAGCTCGTGTCAAACTCATGTAAAAAGGGGAGTTTGTCACAGAAATTTCTTGCTCTTGGGTAGAACATTGGCTTAAGGATAGAATACAAAGAGTTGTCATTAATGGTAAATTTTCAAGCTGGACAGAGGTGGCAAGTGGTGTCCCTCAGGATTCTGTTTTGGGACCCCTTCTATTTAACATATTTATAAATGATCTTGAAATAGGCTGATCCGGCACTCCCGACATAAAGAAGTTAAACCGCCATTTAGTAGAGCTTCCCCTTGCAAAGGTATAGGCACAGTTACTGTAGAACCCCAAACTCCCGAACTGGAACCAGGGGAATGCTCCTAACTCCCGAATGGTGTACCCAGTAGTACTCCAAACTCCCGAACGGTATTCTCACGAATAGCTGCTAACCGACGAGCAGGCACAGCATCCAAGCGGCTTACACTTCCAGCAATCAGTCTCTAACAGTGTATAGTAAATTCCCCCAATCACGAAACCAAGCTCCGTATTGAGGGTAAAACAAGATCTGGCTTTAATGTGGGCTACCTACCCGTATTTATGCAGGTCTCCCACCTGTTGGACACTCCCCTAGGGGACCAAATGGGAGACTGTAACAAAGGACAGACAGGCATCAGATCAGGACAGACAGTCACAATACATCCCCACAATGCATCCTGGCTTCCTCCTCTCTGCCCTGGAGATAATTGAGAAGTAATTCAATTATTTCCCAGGACAAAGGCAAATCGCCATTATTTCACGTGGGGGCAACAGGATAGAGAATTACTTTAAAATGTACAGTGTTACAAATGTTGCAATAAATATAGACATGTAACATACCCCCAGATAGCTCAGGTCTGAGCGCACACTATTAGGTGAATGGTGCTCAGACCACACGAATACAGTTTAATTGCCATGGAGCCAAAGTCTTTAATTCCACAAACAGGCTCCATGGCATAGCTATCCAGGTACCCTCACGTATAGTACAATATAAAACACAAAGTCCCGAATGCTCCGCCGTTCGGTTCATGAACGGAGCTGAAGACCCAGAGGGTCTTCAGCGGTGCTTGGGAAGAAAAGTGTCCGCTCTTGGTGTACTGAAGCTGGGCAGAGCATCTCTGGTTGTCCGAGGAGCTCCATAACACCGCCATTGTGTATCAGCCAGGTGTAGCCGCGACCACCCAGTAACAGTCAATTAAGCTGCGGTTAACCGCAGATACTGGTTGGTCAACTGACGGCACACGCCAGCTTCCCGGTGGTTGCGAATTCGGTAGTCTTTCGGGAAACAATATGGGAAAATAAGGGGACTGCACGGGCAAAGAAACAACCGTACAAACAGACGAATGGAGGGAGGAGAAACATAACCCAAAGACAGACGGTTCTGTCACATAGGCATTGAAAGCCATGTTTCAGTGTTTGCAGATTACACAAAACTCTGTAAAGTAATAAAATGTGAGCAGGATATTGCTTTGCTACAGATGGATTTTGATAGATTGGGGGACTGGGCACTAAAATGGCAGATGAAATTTAACGTAGAGAAATGCAAAGTTATGCACTTCAGGGTAAAGAATGCACAAGCAACGTACACCCTAAACGTCTCCTAGAAAGATAATCCATGGACAAACGAGTTCCATAAGTTGTGGTCAAAGGTTCTGTTATGGAGTGTGCACAGTATGTAGAAAGTGTTCTAAACGTAAAGAATGCACAAGCAACGTACACACAAGAATGATTTGGGAATTGTTACAGACAACGAGGGCTGCCATCAGGGCATGACAACCATAATGGGGAGCCCGGACTGCTCTGGGAGTCCAGGGCCCCACATTCCATTTGTGCACATATAGATAGTGATTATCGCTAGCTATATGAGCACCTGCGGGCCCCGGCTATCTGTACAACGTGGACAAGGGTCAGCCAGCACCATCTTAACTTTCCAGCAGATCCTGGGCTTCTGTTTTTGCTTCCTTTTCATATTCTGCTATTAAGCGAAGCTACCAAGAAAGTCCCATTCCAGGACTAGAAGATCTATTGCCACCTTTGAGACTGTGCCGTACCATTTGGTATTTTTTATTCTTTACGTTTTATTGTGGACTTTTTATATCATGTGGTTTTTTATTGTCCTTATTATATACTATTGTGTTTGGAGTATTTTTCTTGGCGCTCCCTGTATATTGTTGGTAGACCTGTTCTAGTTTTCTTGGGCATTGGAGGGATTCTCCTATTATCCGGTGAGCTGCCTCCCATCATAGTGTGTAGTTTGATTAGTGCTGCTCTATTCCTTGTTTGATATTGAAATAGAAGATCGTTTTAATTAAGTTTTAAATATGCAAAAGAAGGATTTATTAAAATATGAAGAAAATAATATCCCCAATATTTGTAATTTTAGCCAAAAACTGCATATTATAAAATGTTGAATAAGCACTGGCCTATTTTAAAACAGGACCCACAACTACACAGAATTTTGTCAGATAGACCTAGAGTGGTCTTTAGAGGGGCGCCTATCACGGGTTCTCTAGGCTGTTGTCGCTGTTCCTTCAATCCTCCACTAGTCCTAGTTATAGATGTGCTGAATAGTGTGATAGCTCTATTGATCTGTGCAGAGTTTCCCCAATATAATGGACGCAACCAGTCATATTGGATAGAAGATGAACTGAAGATATATAACCTGATACGTCTCCTAGAAAGATAATCCATGGAATATATCAATTAGAACTGTGAACAGAACACTTTCTACATAACGGAATCTTTCACCATAACTTATGGAACTCGTTTGTCCATGGATTATCTTTCTAGGAGACGTATCAGGCAGTGGCGTACACATGACCCATGGGGCCCCGGTGCGAAAATTGATCCGTGGGCCCCCCCGCGCGGGCTGGGCCGCAACACATGGCGGTGGGCACCTGGTCGCAGGGGTTACAGGGCTGCGACCCCTGCGACCGCGGTATGTACGCCAGTGCATGAAGATGCACACACACTTAAAGGACCACTCTAGGCACCCAGACCACTTCAGCTTAATGAAGTGGTCTGGGTGCCAGGTCGAGCTAGGGTTAACCCATTTTTTCATAAACATAGCAGTTTCAGAGAAACTGCTGTGTTTATCAATGGGTTAAGCCTTCCCCTATTTCCTCTAGTGGCTGTCCCATTGACAGCCGCTAGAGGCGCTTGCGTGCTTCTCATTGTGATTTTCACAGTGAGAGCACGCCAGCGTCCATAGGAAAGCATTATGAATGTCTTGGAACAGCCCCGGCTATGTGACCGGCTGAATGCGCGCGCAGCTCTTGCCGTGCGTGCGCATACAGCCGACGGGGAGGAGAAGAGGAGGATCGGAGGAGGAGAGCTCTCCGCCCAGCGCTGGAAAAAGGTAAGTTTTACCCCTTTTCCCCTTTCCAGAGCCGGGCGGGAGGGGGTCCCTGAGGGTGGGGGCACCCTCAGGGTACTATAGTGCCAGGAAAACGAGTATGTTTTCCTGGCACTATAGTGGTCCTTTAAAGGACCACTACAGACACCCAGATCACATCAACTCAATGAAGTTGTCTGGGTGTCAGGTCCCTCTAGTTTTAACCCTGCAGCTGAAAACATAGCAGTTTCAGAAAAACTGCTATGTTTCACTGAGGGTTAATCCAGCCTCTAGTGGCTGTCTCACGGACAGCCGCTAGAGGAGCACACTGAACGTCCATAGGAAAGCATTGAGTAATGCTTTCCTATGGGCGGTTTGAATGTGTGCGCGGTCGCATTCGGAGCTGAGAGGCTGAGGGATCCTCAGCGCCAAGGGAGTCCGGCGCTGGAGAAAGGTAAGTGCTGAAGACACACACACACACTTACAGTCGCATACACACTAGCTAACAGACACACACATTTACTGACAGAGATACAGTCAGCGACAGACATACACACTCACTTACAAAACATACACTCTCATTGACAAACACACACTCACTAACAGACATCAAACAGACTCAGTAAGACACACACAGTAACACACTCACTAGCAGACACACACACTAACACACTAACACTCACTAGCAGACACACACACTAACACTCACTCTAACACTCACTCACACTAACACTAACACTCACACATGATTTTTTTTTTTTTTTAATATAATCCCCCCAGCCTCATTACCTTTTGGAGTGCTGGGGGGGATTATTCCCTGGGGTCCAGTGGGGCTCCTGGGCGGGTGGCCGGTCGGGCAGGCAGGCGCGCGCGCGAGGGAGCACTCAGTGCTTCCTCTTCAGCTCCCTCACGCGCCGCGTAGGGATGCCGGCGCCGGAAGATGACGTCATCTTCCGGCTCCGGTATCATTGCGGTGCGCGAGGGAGCTGAAGAGGAAGCGTTGAGTGCTCCCTCGCGCGCCCGCCTGCCTGCCCGACCGGCCACCCGGGGTCAGCAAGGCCAGCTTCAGGGGGGCCCTGGGGTGGTCGGCTCCTGGGCCCCCCAGGGGAAGAGGCTGGCCCTGGGCGTACATACCGGGTCGCAGGGGCGGCCGGGCCCCCTGGTGGGCCGGGCCCGGTCGCAGTCGCGACCCCTGCGACTCTGGTATGTACGCCAGTGGTATCAGGTGATATATCTCTCTGTGGATTATATTATGTGGGGGATTATGCTTGTATGTTGTACCGTTCGATGCCCTTTATCTATTTCTAATACTGTGGGATTTCGAGCACTTTGGATTTTTTAGCACATCTGACGTTTGCTGCTCAGTTCTCATGCTCCTATTGTTTCTATACTTTGTGATCTGACCTTTTGTAACAATATTAATAAACACATTTTATTTTCTGCAAATGCAGTATGTGGAGTGCGGCATGGTAGTGATTTTCCTGAGAAATCTACCTTTGCTCGTTTACTCTGTTTTGAAGAATGTGTCAGGAATTTGACAGTCACCTCCTTAATTCCTGAAACCAAGTTAGCATTTGGCATCTCGGAGGAATCGCCTCCTTTAGTCTCTACACAAATGTTCTCTTTCCATCACTGTAGCTGGGTAGGCTTGGTATCTCCACCTCTCTGCGTCATGAAAGGATTCTTTCATTTCAGGCTGTATCGGGCCACCATATACATGTAGGGGCCACCGTTATAATAGGTATATAGCCAAAGGCACTCTTTTATTCCAACCCTTGAAGCAGAGGAAGAGGAGACCATTGTGAGGTTAATTTATAAAACTGACAATTTCTATTGAAATCTGCACTTTTAGCAAAATTAAAAAAAAACAAGCTAGTCATAGGCGTCCGCAGGAATTTTTCCAGGGGCCATAATTGTAATGACATCCATGCTTAGTCCCTTTTTGACAGTGTCATGAAGGGGAGGAGGATAGTCATTATCCCATAAAGCCAGGGTGAATAGCGTTTTTACAACTATGGTGTCAGCAATATATGTTTGCATTCCTGACACTATAGCGTTCCTTTAATCAAATTAAAGGAACATTCTGGTCACCATAACAACTTCAACTAAATGAAAATGCTATGATGCCAGAAAGCCCCTGGGCATGGCCAGATTAAGAGCCAAGTGGGCCTGGTGCTGATAATTAAGATGGGCCTAATTACAGAATCTTATCAACCAAAAACACTAGATAGGTCATACCTCTCAAGCATCATGTATCTGATGGAGATGGTGCTGGAGGGAAACTCAAAGGATGCAGCTATACGAAAACACATACTCTATGCTAATCTCTCTCTAATTTATGCTTTCATCTTTCAAGTAATTGCATACCCCCTAACAGCATTGTCCAGTGAAGCAGGAAGTCAATGGGCGGGGTAAAAGGGTGTGCCACTGGTGCAAATCATGTGCCCAGACCTGAACATGCTCAAAAAGGGGGCATGTCTGTCCAAAGAATTGGAAGGTCAGTCTGGTATGAATGCATGTCAGGCTGCCCGCCAATCCTGCAGGCTGTCCAACTAAGGGCATGCTATGCAGGCAGCACCCTAAGCTTGACATAAATGCATCAATTGATGCGCCTATTGCACGCTTTCTAAGGACTGTCCCCTAGCACTCGCATGTCCACTTCTCTCCTTACCTTCTTACTAGCAGGCAGAAATTCCTGGTATACAGTCTGAGAGAGAGAAAAGCTGTATGTAGTGAGTGAAGAAGAAAGGGGACATGCCACAGTGTTAGAGAAACCAAAGTCTGCATTACCTAAACTAATTTTAATGTCAGCCAGTCCACACAAGTTTTGTTCCCATACATCCCTCTTAAGCTTCCAAACTTAAAGGGACACTATAGTCACCAGAACAACTACAGCTTATTGTATTTGTTCTGGTAAGTAGAATCATTCCATTCAGGCTTTTTGCAGTAAACACTGTCTTTTTAGAGAAAATAACTCCACTGGCCGCTCCTTAGATGGCTGCTAGAGGTGCTTCCTGAGGCAATACTGCCTAGTGTGCAGCACTGCCATTCAGTGTCTCCACCCTCTGCATGCAGACACTGAACTTTCCTCATAGAGATACATTGATTCAATGTATCTTTATGAGGAGATGCTGATTGGCCAGGGCTATGTTGGACTTGTGCTGGCTCTGCCCCTGATCTGCCTATTTGACAGTCTCAGCCAATCCTATGGGGAAGCATTGTAATTTGCTCAGACCACCACTGATGTCAGCAGACAGAGTCAGTTCAGAGGCAGCAGCTGCAGACTTGAATACAAGTAAGATTTGACTATATCTAGGGAGGCAAGAGGTGGCCAGGGGGGCTAGATGGTGGTTTTAATATAATAGGGATAAATGATTGTGTTCCTGACCCTATAGTGTCCCTTTAAGCAAGAGTATGTGAAGAGTAGTTAGGGTTGCCACCTTTCTTGGAAAAAAATTAAGGGCTTACTCATTTGTATAATTAATTAGTTATGCGTGACACCACATGATGTAAATCACAAGGAGTGACATAAGAGAAAATTCTGTAAAATCACCAACAAACTACTCACAATTTGATTCTGCTGTATAGATGGATTGCTCCCAGTGTCTCCCTGTCTCCCAGTGTCTCAGTCTCACAAGTCACCCAGTGTCTGCGTGTCTATTTGTATCACAGTGTCCCCATGTCAACCAGTCTCATAGTCTCCCAGTGTCTCAGTGTCCCCATGTCTGTGTCCCCCCATGTCACTAGGATACCAGGGGACACAGTGAGACATGGGGACACCGGGAGACATGGGGACACCAGGAGACATGGGGACACCAAGACACTTTGGGACACTATGAGACATGCGGGCACTTGTGGATACATACATGGGGACACTGGGAAACATGGGGACACCAAGACATTTTGGGACACTGGGAGAAATGGGGACACTGAAACACTAGGGGCACAGAGACATGGGGACACAGACACTGGGAGGCATGAAAACATTTGGGGACACTAAGACACTAGGGACACAGACATGGAGACACTAGGGACACAGAGACATGGGGACACTGGGAGACACGGAAACATTTGGGGACACTAAGACACTAGGGACACAGAGACATGGGAACACAGACAGTGGGAGAATGGGAGACTAGGGGACACTGGGAGACATGGGGACACTGAGACACTAGGGACAATGGCAGTGAGACAAACACTTGGGGACCCTGGGAGACATGGAGACATCTGTGGACATATACATGGGGACACTGGGAGACATGAGGACACAGACATTTGGGGACACTGGGAGACATGGGGACACTGGGAGACATGGAGACACCGAGACATTTGGGGACACTGGGAGAAATGTGGACACTGAAACACTAGGGGCACAGAGACATGGGGACATGGAAACTTTTGGGGACACTAAGACACTAGGGACACAGACATGGAGACACTACGGACACAGAGACATGGGGACACAGACACTAGGAGACACGGAAACATTTGGGGACACAAAGACACTAGGGACACAGAGACATGGGAACACAGACAGTGGAAGACTGGGAGACTAGGGGACACTGGGAGACATGGGGAAACTGAGACACTAAGGACAATGGCTGGGAGACAGACACTTGGGGACCCTAGGAGACATGGGGACACCTGTGGACATATACATAGGGACACTGGGAGACATGGGGACACTGAGACATTTGGGGACATTGGGAGACATGGGGACACTAGGCACACAGAGACTTGGGGACATAGACACTGGGAGACTTGGGGACACTGGGAGATATGGGGACACTGAGGACACTGGCTGGGAGTCATGGGGGCACCGGGAGACATGGGGGCACCTGGAGACATGGGGGCACCTGGAGACATGGGGACATTAAGTCACAGGAGACACTGAGAGACATAGACACTGGGAAACTGGGAGCCATGGGGACACAGACACTAGGGACACTGGCTGGGGGACACTGTGCCCCTAGTGTATCTGTGTCCCAATGTCTCAGTGACTCCCACTGTCCCTATGTTTCACAGTGTCCCCATATGTCTCAGCATCCCTGTGTCTCACAGTGTCCCCTAGTGTCTCTGTGTCCCCATGTTTTCCAGTGTCCCTAAGTGTCTGTGTCCCCATGTGTCCCCTAGTGTCTCAGTGTCCCCATTTCTCCCTGCTGCCTTTCCCCCATCCTTCACTGTAGAGCTGCTGTCTGGACTCTCTGTGCTGTGTCGCTGCTCCCCCACGGATCAGTGAGTAGTAGAGAGAGGCAGAGATATGCTGCAACTTCCTATCTCTGCCTCTCTCCACACACAGTGACCCCTTACTGGCCGGTGCTGGTATTGCAGAGTAATTTCCGTTTATACTGAGAAAAATACCTGCATTTGTATTGCCAGTATTACTGCAATACTGGCATGGCCAGGCAGCCTCAAATATCGGCTGAGCCAGTAAAATACCAGTCAGGTGGCAAACCTAAGAGTAGTGTGTAAAAAAAAAGAAAGAAAAAAAAGTAACAAAACTTTTTTTCATTTTTTTTTTTTTTAAAATGGGCCTATTCCATGGGCCAGGGCCTGGAGCTGCAGCTCCATCAGCCCATATGTTAATGCGGCCCTGCCCCTGGGCGTTCTCTTTCCTTTAAGGGGTGAAACCACTCTCAAAAGGTTTACCCCCAAAGGCTTCCTCCAGCTCCAGATCGCTCAGGGGTATTCAGCTTCTTAAATGGAGTGTCAGGAAGTGCAGATTGATGTCAGGCATGGGTGCCGCTGATAAGTTCCCGATTCATAAAAATGTTTTACGTTTTCATGAATGGGGAGCTACTGATTGGCTTAGAGTGCCAGCTGACGCTCTAGCCAATCAGCGGCACCCCTACCCAGCAGCCCACTAACAAAAAAGTGAAAAAAAATAGAGTTGCAATATATGCACACTGTCACATATACACATTGATGCACAGTTTACCTGTGTATGTGCCTGAGAGTGTGTCTGACAGAGAGTATCCGTGTGTGTGTGTGAGTGAATGTATGTCTCTGTGAGCATGTTTGCGTTTTTGTCTGGTACCCTATGTGTTTGGGGTAGCTGCTTGAAGAGGGGGGTGATGGTGAGGGGGGATGATGCTGAGGGGGATAATAGTCAGGCAGTGATAGTGAGTGGGGGATGCTGAGAGTGATGAGGGGGGTGATGGTGAGGGGGTGGTGAGGGGGGGATGCTGAGGGTGTGAGAGGGGGGTGGTGATGGTCAGCGTGGTGAAGGTGGTGAGGGGGGTGATAGTGAGGGGGGATGCTGAGGGTGTGAGAGGGGGTTATAGTGAGGGGGGTGTGGTTGGTGAGGGGGGGTAATAGTGAGGGGGGATGCTGAGGGTGTGAGAGAGGGTGTGGCAAAACTAGCCACTTAAGACTATTCCTGTATTGCATGTGTGGAAATCTTTGTCTTGCTGTAAGAACCAAGTACAATATTGTATGTGGCTTTCATGCGAACGAGGGCGTTTGTATGCTACAGCGTGAAAAGCCCAGCATTCCCTATGTAGTTTCACGAACAGTGAGTTTCAACACTGTTCGTGAAACGAATGAACTACCGAATGGTCGACCACACACAAGAGGTTGTGTGGCATCCATTAAAAGCTTCCCTACGTGGCCGTCGTTCGGCTACCGACCACGCGGCGGTTGGTCATTTTGATTCCTTTGTTCGCACAGCGGGGTTTTGCCGTCGAGCGCCTGGAACTAAAATTGGCTGCTCGATGGCGCGAAGCCCGCTGGACTTCCAGGCCGTTCGGGAGCCCCGGGCATTCGGTAGTTCGTTCCCCTTATACTAATCGTTTTTTTAACGGTATGTGGAAAATAATATGTATTTCGTGCGGCGTTCGGTTAGTTAGACTGGGAGCTGAGCGGTATTCTCACGAACTGTGCGCTCAGTCGTGTAAATCAGGGAAATATTATGGAAGTTATGTATTTTATTGTAAAATGTAAATTCTGCTGCACGGAGGGATAATCCCATTAACGGTATATTCCAGTGGGAGTATACAGCAGTGCATGATGGGAGAAATGTGTGTGTTGGTCAGTTCCCCATGTAGTCCCCTACTGTCCCACCCCTGGAATGTCAGTAGGGAAACCCCTTGCATGGGGAATCCCATAAATACTGTGACCTGTGAATAAAACTTCAGTTGACTCCCAGCCTATGTGTCGTCTAGTTCTTGGGAAGGAAGGATTCTTACTACGCTACCGGGATTATTGTATGCTGTATTCATTTACATGGATTATTTTATGCTGTTCCTGTTACTCAGCGGAGATACTGTAGATTATACTACCTCTCCGCTACAGGGTGGTGATAGTGAGGGGGGGTGATGCTGAGGGTGGTGATAGTGAGGGGGGTGATGCTGAGGGGGTTTGATAGTGAGGGGGTAATAGTGAGGTGATGAGGGTGGCTAGGTGCCCCATCCTCACTCTTCTGGCCTGCTCTTGTAGGCTGCCTCATCCCCGCCTCTGGGCCTGCTCAGGGCTGCCCCCATCCATCACCTCTACCGGTAGGCTGCCCCCCATCCCTCACTTACCTGCTCTGTAGGCTGCCCCCCATCCCTCACTTACCTGCTCTGTAGGCTGCTCCCCCATCCCTCACTTACCTGCTCTGTAGGCTGCTCCCCCATCCCTCACTTACCTGCTCTGTAGGCTGCCTCTGTGCTGCTCCCCTGCGGTTTCACAGCCATGAGCGAGAGACAAGGATAAGTTGTAGCTTCCTGCCTTTTAACATTCACAGCACAAATATAGCAGCACAAGCTGGAAAATCCAGAGGGGGGCAAGACACGAGGGGATCCAGAGTGTGTGTGTCAGGAATGGAGTGTGTGTGTGTGTGTGTGTATAGGTGATGTAGTGTGTGTAGAAAGTGTGTGTTTAGGGGTGTAGTATGTGTTGGCTTACAAGGAGTCTAGTGTGTGTTTGAAGGACCCAGAATGTGTCTAGGAGATCTAGTGAGCGTGCGTTTATAACGGATTCAGAGTGTATATAGAGATCTAATGTGTGTATGTGTGTAGATGATCCAGAGTTGGGTAAGGGATCTAGTGTGTGTCTGGAATGTAATGTGTTTAGGGGAGCAGTATGTGTGAGGGGTGCTTTGTGTGTATATATATATATATATATATGTATGGAAGTATTGTGTATGTGTGTGGGGCAGTGTGTTGGGGAGGTTCTGTGTGTATGTGAGGGGAGCAGTATGTGTGTGTGATGAATGCTGTGTGTGAGGGTGCTGAGTGTGATGTGTGTGAGAGTGCTGAGTGTGCTGTGTGTGGGAGTGCTGAGTGTGCTATGTGTGAGAGTGCTGAGTGTGCTGTGTGTGGGAGTGCTGAGTGTGCTGTGTGTGAGAGTGCTGAGTGTGGGAGTGCTGAGTGTGAGAGTGCTGAGTGTGATGTGTGTGAGTGTGCTGTGTGTGGGAGTGCTGAGTGTGCTGTGTGTGAGAGTGCTGAGTGTGCTGTATGTGTGAGTGCTGTGTGTGAGAGTGCTGAGTGTGATGTGTGTGTGAGTGCTGAGTGTGAGAGTGCTGTGTGTGAGAGTGCTGAGTGTGATGTGTGTGAGTGTGCTGTGTGTGGGAGTGCTGAGTGTGCTGTGTGTGAGAGTGCTGAGTGTGCTGTGTGTGTGAGTGTTGTGTGTGAGAGTGCTGAGTGTGATGTGTGTGAGAGTACTGTGTGTGAGAGTGCTGAGTGTGCGTGAGTGCTGAGTGTGCTGTGTGTGGGAGTGCTGAGTGTGCTGTGTGTGAGTGCTGAGTGTGGGAGTGCTGAGTGTGCTGTGTGTGAGAGTGCTGAGTGTGATGTGTGTGAGTGTGCTGTGTGTGGGAGTGCTGAGTGTGCTGTGTGTGAGAGTGCTGAGTGTGCTGTGTGTGTGGAGTGCTGTGTGTGAGAGTGCTGAGTGTGATGTGTGAGGAGGCTGAGGGATGTGTGTGGGAGAGTGCTGAGGAGAGTGCTGAGTGTGATGTGTGTGAGAGTGCTGAGTGTGATGTGTGTGTGAGTGCTGTGTGTGAGAGTGCTGAGTGTGGTGTGTGTGAGTGCTGTGTGTGAGAGTGCTGTGTGTGAGAGTGCTGAGTGTGGTGTGTGTGAGAGTGCTGTGTGTGAGAGTGCTGTGTGTGATGTGTGTGAGAGTGCTGAGTGTGATGTGCGTGAGAGTGCTGTGTGTGAGAGTGCTGAGTGTGAGAGAGTGATGTGTGTGATGTGTGTGTGAGTGCTGTGTGTGAGAGTGCTGAGTGTGATGTGTGTGTGAGTGCTGTGTGTGAGAGTGCTGAGTGTGATGTGTGTGAGAGTGCTGAGTGTGATGTGTGTGAGTGTGAGAGTGCTGAGTGTGCTGTGTGTGAGTGTGCGGAGTGTGAGAGTGCTGAGTGTGATGTGTGTGAGAGTGCTGAGTGTGGTGTGTGTGAGAGTGCTGAGTGTGAGAGTGCTGAGTGTGATGTGTGTGAGTGCTGAGTGTGAGAGTGCTGAGTGTGGTGTGTGTGAGAGTGCTGAGTGTGAGAGTGCTGAGTGTGATGTGTGTGAGTGCTGTGTGTGAGAGTGCCGAGTGTGCTGTGTGTGAGTGCTACAGGTGGTGTGTGTGAGAGTGCTGAGTGTGGGAAGTGCTGAGTGTGATGTGTGTGTGAGTGCTGTGTGTGAGGTGCTGAGTGTGATGTGTGAGAGTGCTGAGTGTGATGTGTGTGAGTGTGAGAGTGCTGAGTGTGCTGTGTGTGAGTGTGCGGAGTGTGAGAGTGCTGAGTGTGATGTGTGTGAGAGTGCTGAGTGTGATGTGTGTGAGAGTGCTGAGTGTGATGTGTGTGAGAGTGCTGAGTGTGGTGTGTGTGAGAGTGCTGAGTGTGAGAGTGCTGAGTGTGATGTGTGTGAGTGCTGAGTGTGAGAGTGCTGAGTGTGGTGTGTGTGAGAGTGCTGAGTGTGAGAGTGCTGAGTGTGATGTGTGTGAGTGCTGTGTGTGAGAGTGCCGAGTGTGCTGTGTGTGAGAGTGCTGAGTGTGATGTGTGTGCTGTGTGTGAGAGTGCTGAGTGTGATGTGTGTGAGAGTGCTGTGTATAAATGTTAGAATGGATTGTGTGTGTGGGGCGGGTGTAAATAAACAAATAAAATAACTAAGCAAGCATTATATACCCCCCCTCCCTTCTTACCTTTAGAAGGGAGGGGGGACCCGCACAGTGGTACCAAGGAGTGAGGGTGGGCGGGGGGGGGGGAGACCCGCACTCTCACACGATCCCTGGTGGTCCTAGTGGTTAGTGAACTCTAGGCTGCCATGGCATCACTCCGGATCTCGAAAGAAGGAACCCGGCTGCAAGATAGAGCTCCACCGGGTCCTCCTCTCCCTCCCCAGCTGCATGTCTACTCAAGTGGGCCAGTGAGGGAGATCTTTGATCTCCTCACCGGCCCTTCTTGGAAAACAGTGGGGCCGGCGCTAGGATAGTGCCAGCCCTGCATAGACTGGCAGGGGATGTCCTGTAACATCCCAAGCCGGCCTCGTCCCATGGCCACCGCGGCCCCTTGGGCATTTGCCCTGTGTGCCTGATGGCCAGTCCGGACCTGGAAGTGGTCATGGTGGTTAGACATCCCAGATTATGGGTTTACCTAGGAATGGGACAAACTCTTCCTGTTTCACTAACACAGATGCAGGCTACCTTCGACATTCAAGATGTGGACTACATTTACCATAAGTGCCAATGGTTGCCTACCCCTGCAATAACATATAGTTACCTTTTGGTAGGAAAGCACTGCCCATTGGTTAAAGGTAGATTCCACTAAATCCCAAATGAAAACATTTATCTGTTTAATGATGCTTTTTTTCATTGGAGTTATATCTAAAAACATCTTGTTAAAGCTGCAGATCTCATGTCTGCAGCCTTTGCCAGCCCTCCCCTTCTAACTCCACCCAAACTTTCTGCATTTGTCCAATCACAGGCTCCCAATGCAGCTCAATGAGAAGTCTTCGCAAGGCAGGTGCTCTGGGTAATTGCTGCCTCTTGAGTTTATCTCCACTGAGCTAAACAAACCAGGATGTAACCGGACAGGGTGTCAGACTGGCAGGGGGTGGATCAAGGTTAATTTATAGAAGTGTAAATTTCCATTAAAATCTGAACTTTTTGTAGAATGAAAACAAGGCATGCTCCGTACACAACAAACTAAAATGTGTCCCTTTAATGTCCAATCTTCCTTGCAAGGATACAGGATGACGAGACACAGGAGGCTTGTACACAATAATTTCTATCATTCATGAGATCTCACCAAGGTTGAGGTGGGTTCCAATTGATAACTAGTATGATAAACGGGTATTACAACCTTTTATTATCAGAACCAATGTCTCCATGTGGAGAAAATGCAATAATACTGTCATATGGTCCAGTGAACCTCAGACCAAGGATTGCTTACCAAAGGCAGCAGCATGGGCCATTCTTGGATACTATGTAAGGGCACCGTCTTTAACCCGGACCCAGGGGAACTGGAGTATAATGCTGCCTCAAGTAAATATCACAGGATCCGCACAGGCTGGCTCCACCGGCAGTCCCAGCCAATCACAGGGCAGGGTTGTAAGCTCATGTACTTTCAGCCAATCACATGAAAGGTGTGTTCGAATCCAAATAGATGCAGTAATGGATGTGATCCGAGTGAATTCAGCCAATTACAAGTCAAAATCCCAGGAAGATGCAGGATCCGAGTGAATTCAGCCAATCACAGGGCCAGATTCAAATATCAGTTTCATGCTTCAAACTTTTGGTAAATGGATTCAACGTAGAGAAGAACTTTTTGCCAATCAGGTCCCTGCGACTGAAGCATGTGATCTGGGGTCTGCGGAGAAAGTACACAATGTAAACAGGCACTGACTGTAGGAGACAGAAAGATCTTATTCAGTCACCTCCCATGACTCCTCAAACGTTACCCAGAATCACTAATTACCCAGGGCATAATACACATTACTGACTATTAACAGGTAACTAGCATACAAAATACAATCTAAAATAAAGGGCAGAACTGGAGTAATGAGCTGTGGGTAACATAGGGTTACTCACAGGTAGTAACTTGTAGCAGGCAAGTAAAGGTTTCTTTATAAGATGTGAACCTTCTGTTGTGTTTTCTCAGTCCATAGACCATTTGGAAAATAGAGGGAGAAAGGCAAACAGTGCATTCCTTTAAAAATTCAAATGCTTTCATTTTCAAATTACACTTACAAGATAGATGGATTCTTCAAGTTTTCATATAGTAACGTGTATATCCAGACTTACGGTACGGTGTAACACAATCCTCTACAGTTGGCAACTCTACAGCAGGTTATTAATCCATATACAAAAAATAATAAAATGATAACATGTAAAATGCAAAAAAAAAATTATATAAAATAGTAATATTCGCGGACTTCCTCAGGGGCATCTGATAGTGAGTACTATCGGTCTCTCTCTGGGTTCCTTTTAAGGGTCCCGAGCGTGCCTTTCGCGGGTTTTCTCCAGCTGAAACAAATGATTACTTCCGGGTTTGTTGATCGGCGTCTTTCATCTAAGCCTCAATAGTCTTTTGAAATCCATGACGACTTCCGGTTGTGCCACGGTCGCCCTTGCGTTCCAAGGTACGTTCCGGAAGTGCAAATGTTCATTGTACACACAAGTCCCAAATGAATATAGCGATTGTAGCGGATGGCACTGGGCTGTCCTGAGAATTGCATAGGTTTTAACTGCATTCGTCTAAATGGCAGGTTATATGTGTTAACTGTATTGTATTCGTCTGATTGTTCGGTAGAATCATTCCAACAAATAAGGGAATGAAACTACCGAACAGTCAGACCTCCCCGGTGTGAAGTGTGCCTTCAATTACCCGGGTAATTGACAAGCTGAGCAGTAGTCCTTTGTTCTCGGAGGTGGCCGCCATTCGGGAAACGAACACGTGGCGGCGACCATTTTAAAACTCCCGAACAGCGGTGTTTTGCCGTTGAGTGTCTGGAACTCAAATCGGACACTCGACTAGGCGAACACCACTGAGACCTCCACAAGCCCGGTCCGTTCGGTTCCAAACTACCGAACGGCCCCTCGTTTGGTAGACAGAAACAACCGAACGAGGGGATTCAGGCGAATCCTCCCTATTCTTTCGTGTAATTTATTCCCTTGTTCCAGGACCGACCGCAGGGCCCCATCGCAAGGAACCCAATTCGGCTACTCTTTCTAGCGCGGTCAGTCATTTCATTAACTCCATAAATTTCCCGAACCCCTGGTCTGATCTGGGTGATTTTTGGATATGTTGTTCACCCAGATCAGGGCTACCAGGGAATGTATAATTTAAAGAGGTTTAGGGGTACATCCAGAAACGGGGGGAATTGGTGTCCTGGATAAGGGGATTATGATGCAGGCGGGGGGGAGGAGATGTGTGGGAGGTTACCAGAGCAGGTTTGGCTACTGTACTAATGAATGGAAACCCATCCCTTGCATGGGAGCATGCTTTATAAGGTCACTGTGTGAATAAATCTTTAGTTCTGCTCCTGATACTGTGTGTCGTCCAGTTATTGGGAGTGCTGGGGGGATACTGCTGTATTATTTTGCCTGCTGGATACTTTGCCTATGGATTTATAATTGCTTGTTCCTGAGCCTCACTGGGATCTAAAGTGGAGATAGGCTGTGTAATACCAGCTCTCCGCTACAGCGATATACACAAAGATAAAAAGAAAGGGGGAGGGGACATGGGAATAAAAATAAGAAGAGAGGGGGTTAGTATTATAAAAAGCCAGTTACTGTTCTTATAGATCACATTAAAAATAACCAATCCTTGATGGTAAATAGAGATGTATAATACATACAAAGAAATATAAATTTATAATAATACAAGTCTAGACAAATATATATAAAAGAGACCTGTATATAGTATAAAATACATACTTTAGGGAGAGGGGTGGATGCCCCATAAGAAGAGACAGAAGGATGTATGGGACAAAAAAGTTTTACAAAAGCATTGAAAAAAAAAAAAAATTATATAAAAAAGTTATAAAAAACAAACCATGTCAAAATCCACGTTAAGTCCAAATAGACTTAAAGTTTTCAGCGTGAATATCCAATATCCTTCCCTCTGTCTCAATCTCATAATTGGGTCCCCTCCTCTCTCGTTCCAAGCCAGTGCATACAAAATGATCAACATTGAAAAGCAGGACATGCATTACAGTGGACAGGTACAGAGTGTGTTGTGATTTTCTTTCTAATATTGTTACGATGCCTGGTTGTCCTCCCCACAAATTGTATACCACATCCACATGTCAGTAAGTATATGACAAAATCTGTTTTACAAGTAATATAATAATTTATTTCAAAACGTTTGCCCACTTCTAAAATTTAGAGTGAGTTTTTTGAGGTAAAAATTTACACCCTTTGCAATTGCCACATTTATAAAACCCCTTTAAAATAGTTTTTTTCTTAACATCACGTCTAAAGGTGCTCGGAGCTAATATATTTTTCAAATTTTTACTTTTCTTAACAATCATTTCTGGAGCTGAGGGCAAGATATAATACCCTCAGCTCCAAAAATTATTTTTAAGAAGAGTAAATATTTTAGAATCCTTGAAAACTTGAAGAATCCATCTATCTTGTAAGTGTAATTTGAAAATGAAAGCATTTGAATTTTTAAAGGAATACACTGTTTGCCTTTCTCCCTCTATTTTCCATATGGTCTATGGACTGAGAAAACACAACAGAAGGTTCACATCTTATAAAGAAACCTTTACGTGCCTGCTACAAGTTACTACCTGTGAGTAACCCTATGTTACCCACAGCTCGTTACTGCCCTTTATTTTAGATTGTATTTTGTATGTTCATATAATAGAAGATAAGAGGAATCGTACAATCTTTAAACTATATAAGGGTAATTTTACCATTTATATTTTCACGTGGTTTGGGGGTGCTATTGTGTATATATATATATATTTTGGCTATATATTAGATTTCGATATTATTAACAGGCAAATAACTGCTACACAGCATCAGCCATTTAACACCAGGTTCATTAAATGTCAATAGACACACACTAGACCTCAGCCAATACTTGGGATGTCAAATATACCGGTCTGTAGTCACCCGATTGCCATACACTCACCAGTAGCGGTGGGATCCCAACACTCTCTGCTACCTGGAAGGCCAGCTGAAGATTCTTCCTCTGAAAAAGAACATTTCCCTCAATGTGAGAAGTCGTGCATGCGATCAACTGCTTGGTGAATGAATAATCAGTGATTGAAGGAATGAACAAGTGAATGATCAATTAGTGATTGAATGAATTAATGCGTGAATGATCAGTGACTGAATGAACAAGTGAATGATCAATCAGTGATTAAATGAATTCACGAGTAAATGATCAATCAGTAATTTAATTAGTAAGTGAATGATCAATCAGTGATAGAATGAAGGAGTGAATGATCAATCAATCAGTAATTGAATTAATAAGTGAATGATCAATCAATCAGTGATTGAATTAATAAGTGAATGATCAGATTCAATGAATTAATAAGAGAATGATCAACCAGTTCTTTCAGCCTGAGAATGTAACCATTCATTCTGAGAATATACCTATTCACCCGGAGTATTTACCATTTCACCTCAAGAATCTGTTTCTTCCTCCTGAGAATCTATATGTGCTCTAACAAATCTAACCTTTCACACCATGCATCTACCAAATCACTCTTAAACACTGTCCATTCACCACAAGCATCTGCTCCTTTTAACTTTCGATGCAGGGAAGGCGTTTGATATAATTCATTGGGGTTTTCTTAGGGAAGTCATGTTGCGATTTAATATTCCAGATCCTTTCATCAGGGCTGTGTTTGCTTTAAATTGCAATCCTACAGCTTGAGTATATGCCACTAGCTTTGTTTCTGATAATTTTACTTTATCCAATGGAACCAGACAGGGATGTCCGTTGTCACCACTTCTTTTTGCGCAGGCAATGGAACCTTTGGCTGAGGCAACAAGACAGTGTGCGAATATACACGGCATTGCGGTAGGAGACAGAGAACATAACATAGGCATCTTTGCGGATGACATTATGTTGTTGCTTAAAAATCCTTTGACGTCTATTAAACCTCTAATATCCATCCTACAAGAATTCAGCGAAATTTCGTAGTATAAATTGAATACTAATAAAACTTAGGCACTTTCTTTTTTTGTCCCATGGCAAGAATTGGATATTTTTAAAAGAAACTTTTGACTTCGACTGGAGGGATTCCTACTTATCTTACTTGGGCATTAATTTGTGCAAGAACCTGTCAAAGATGCATACTTACAACTTGACTAAAATATGGCCCGCTCATAGGGAAGATATTGAAAGGTGGTGAAGTCTTGAAATTTCATGGTTAGACAGGCTTAATTCAATAAAAATGACTCTCCTTCCCACAATTGTATATATTATTAGAGCTATTACCCTAAACATACCATCCTCTCCTGGCATTCATTTGGAACAAAAAAGCATGTAGGATCAAATTGGCTATTTTGCAAAAACTTTTTGCAAAAAAAAAAAGTTTATGGAGGGATGGGTTTAACAAACTTTATTCACTATTATTTGGCGACCAATGCTGCTGCAGCCCTTAAGTTTAATATGGAGCATGCTCATCCTTTGTGGCTGGAGATAGAGGCTGCCAAAATCTTACCTTACTCCATTAAGGAGGTCTTATGGTTGCCCCCTGCTCTTCGGCCATGGATGGCGAACATGTATTCAACCATCAAAGCCACTATTAAAGCTTGGATAGTGTTATACACCAAGATTAACCCATCCACTACCTGGTCCAGAGCTACGCCATTATCAATGTTGCGACCTGTATTACCTGACGTAGACGTGGAATATTGGCTTTCCCACTCAGTCATACATATTAATTATTTACTTTTGTCTAATTTCTTTGTGACGGACCGCTGGCACTCCGACCGAGTACCTCTGCCAATCGATGGTTGCCGAGGACTTTGAGCACTCCACCAGACACCATAAGCATTGCAGATCCCACTTCCAGCGATACAGCTGCGCCGGGGTCTTGCCATCCATCACCCACCCTGGACCCAAGACCAGGATCCAGCTTCCAGTGGGTAAACCTCTCCTACTCCAGAGAGTGTCGCAGGAACAAGCTCTTACAAGAGCTTATACTCAGAGGATTATTGTGATTATAGCAATCCCCAAGAGTGTAGTTATGCCATCCCCCAAACATGAGCCAAGGCTTCAAGAAGGGGTCAAGCAGGTCTGATTAATGTAAGCCAGCATTCACAATGTATATAATTCCCCTGGACCAATGGTACACAGGCACACAAGGGACATAAACCAATCAAAACAATACAACAATGTCTGACACTTCCACATACAGCACACAAGCCCTCCCCTCAGCCTGGGATATATCCACAGGCAGAAAAACACACATATTCCCCAAAGTATAGAAAACATCCCAAAACACAACATATCCCCAATATTACATCCCTGGATAGCCCTGATCTGGGTGAACAACATATCCAAAAATCACCCAGATCAGAGCAGGGGTTCAGGAAATTCCTGGAAGTCACATTTGACCGACTGCACGCACATTTTCATGCCCAAAACAGTTCCAGAGAATTTGGCTGTGCGGCCGGTCTCTGTTCAACTAGACAAAGGGAAACCGTTTGTGCAAATGTCAATGTTAAAGTGTCGTTCGAATTGTCGAACAGCGACTCTAGTCGAATTAGTTGAAGTCTGGAGAAGGTAAAGTTCAGCGGTGTTCATGCCGTCGCGTGTCCGATTTGAGTTCCATGAACTCAACAATCAAACACAGCTGAACGCATTTGACTGAATTAAAATGGCCGCCGCCACGTGTTCGTTTGTCGAATGGCGGCCACTTAGACTACTTCTGCACTTTGGCTGTATCCTAACTGCCACTTCAAAGTTGTAGAACTGCTCCAATATAATTAAAGGGGCAGAAAGAGTATTTTAAGATCCAATAGCCCAGAAAGAGCAGTTTTACAACTTTAAAAGGGCAATACATCACAGGGGCCATAGTCACAGGGCAAGAGGCTGGCACGCAGGCCTCTCCAAGTACAAGTGGCGAGGTTACTTTCGCCACATTCTTTTTATGTTTTGACCAGTTACAGGACAGATTTGGCCTGGACGCCTCTGTTGCCCCTATGCATAGACAAATGGTAAATTTGCTTAGTGAACACTTTAACATCTCGGATCAGGATCTTGAATAACGTAAAGTAAACATGTCTAATCTAGAAAAGATAGATCTCTTGGATCCTGACCGTAGATGAACCATGTGCTATGCTTATTTTGTTGGGGAACAGAGTCCAAAATTGGACTATATGATAAAGTGGGAAAGAGAACTGAATATGAAATTTACTTTTGAAGAATGGCATGGGCTTCTATTGGTGCTACGGAGCATAACACAGTCTGTGGCGGTTCTAGAATCCCATTACACACTCATATATAGATGGTACCTTACTCCTTCCAAATTATTTAAGTCAGCCTTAAGCCCTACTAATAAATGCTGAAGAGGGTGCGAACAAGTAGGCACACTATTACACATATTTTGGACATGTCCTAAATAACAACATACTGGGCCAATATACGCACACCTTAATACAGATCAAATCCAACACATTACACCTGAATTGTGTCTCCTGAGGAAATTCCCAGAGCGTTTACCTGAGGTCATCTATTCATTTCAGCTTCTTCAGCTATTCCCAGGTACTGGAAGTCTGACACCATTCCTTCCATGACAGAGGTCTTGCATAACATATTCGAGTCAAAGCGTTGTGAACTAGCCTTTACGACTCCCTCTGTGTTTTAGCAGGGAATGGGACACCAAAGGCTGTTTGGGCTTAGAAGTATCATCTACACCACATCCAACCAAACAGCACTATTTACAAATTATAACCTCAATCATATATAAGAGCATTGAAATTGTTTAAAAATGTTTTTTTTTTTTAATACAAGGCTTTTTAGTTGTTCAATATATTACATTGTTTGTATGTGTGTGTGTGTGTATATGTGTGTGTGTGTGTGTGTATATGTGTGTGTGTGTATGTGTGTGAGTGTATATCTGTGTGTGCGTGTGTATATGTATATATGTGTGTGTGTTTATTTTATAGCATCGAATGATGTTAGTTGCAATTATTCCCCTGTAATTATTGTAATTAGTAATACATTTTTTTTTATTATTGTGTTATTATTGAAAATTCATTAATAAAAACATTTGAAAATAATCTGTTTATTCACTCTGATAATCTGCCCCTAGGTGTGGATTCTGTGCAGTGACTGGGCAGAACATCGAGGGCCATTACCTTCTCTAGGGGACGAAGCTGTGCATATGGGATGCTCTGGGGAAGATATGAGTGTAAGAGGGCGCAGAGAGCCATGCCGTCCGCCCAGGAGTTACTGAAATTTGTAATTACCACGTGCTGGAACAAGAAAAATGACAATTATTTATTACACACAGAGCTTCTCAGACCTCACGCACTGCAGAGCTTCTCAGACCTCACGCACTGCAGAGCTTCTAAGATCTCACGCACTGCAGAGCTTCTCAGACCTCACGCACTGCAGAGCTTCTCAGATCTCACGCACTGCAGAGCTTCTCAGACCTCACGCACTGCAGAGCTTCTCAGATCTCACGCACTGCAGAGCTTCTCATATCTCACGCACTGCAGAGCTTCTCATATCTCACGCACTGCAGAGCTTCT
>OW240918.1:156558439-156615494 GCA_933207985.1 Pelobates cultripes
CACGCACTGCAGAGCTTCTCAGATCTCACGCACTGCAGAGCTTCTCAGATCTCACGCAGAGCTTCTCAGATCTCATGCACAGAGCTTCTCAGACCTCACGCACTGCAGAGCTTCTCAGACCTCACGCACTGCAGAGCTTCTCAGATCTCATGCACTGCAGAGCTTCTCAGATCTCACACACAGAGCTTCTCAGATCTCACGCACTGCAGAGCTTCTCAGATCTCACGCACTGCAGAGCTTCTCAGATCTCACGCGCAGAGCTTCTCAGATCTCACGCACTGCAGAGCTTCTCAGATCTCACACAGAGAGCTTCTCAGCTCTCACGCACTGCAGAGCTTCTCAGATCTCACGCACTGCAGAGCTTCTCAGATCTCACGCACTGCAGAGCTTCTCAGATCTCACGCACTGCAGAGCTTCTCAGATCTCACGCACTGCAGAGCTTCTCAGATCTCACGCAGAGCTTCTCAGCTCTCACGCACTGCAGAGCTTCTCAGATCTCACGCACTGCAGAGCTTCTCAGATCTCATGCACTGCACAGCTTCTCAGATCTCACGCACAGAGCTTCTCAGATCTCACGCACTGCAGAGCTTCTCAGATCTCACGCACTGCAGAGCTTCTCAGATCTCACGCACTGCAGAGCTTCTCAGATCTCATGCACTGCAGAGCTTCTCAGATCTCACACACAGAGCTTCTCAGATCTCACGCACTGCAGAGCTTCTCAGATCTCATGCACTGCACAGCTTCTCAGATCTCACGCACTGCAGAGCTTCTCAGACCTCACGCACTGCAGAGCTTCTCAGATCTCATGCACTGCAGAGCTTCTCAGATCTTACACACAGAGCTTCTCAGATCTCACGCACTGCACAGCTTCTCAGATCTCATGCACTGCAGAGCTTCTCAGATCTCACGCAGAGCTTCTCAGATCTCACGCACTGCAGAGCTTCTCAGATCTCACGCGCAGAGCTTCTCAGATCTCATGCACTGCAGAGCTTCTCAGATCTCACGCACTGCAGAGCTTCTCATATCTCACGCACTGCAGAGCTTCTCATATCTCACGCACTGCAGAGCTTCTCATATCTCACGCACTGCACAGCTTCTCAGATCTCACGCACTGCAGAGCTTCTCAGATCTCACGCACTGCAGAGCTTCTCAGATCTCACGCAGAGCTTCTCAGCTCTCATGCACTGCAGAGCTTCTCAGATCTCACGCACTGCAGAGATTCTCAGATCTCACGCACTGCAGAGCTTCTCAGATCTCACACAGAGAGCTTCTCAGATCTCACGCGCAGAGCTTCTCAGATCTCACGCGGAGCTTCTCAGCTCTCATGCACTGTAGAGCTTCTCAGATCTCACGCACTGCAGAGCTTCTCAGATCTCACACAGAGAGCTTCTCAGCTCTCACGCACTGCAGAGCTTCTCAGATCTCACGCACTGCAGAGCTTCTCAGATCTCACGCACTGCAGAGCTTCTCAGATCTCACGCACTGCAGAGCTTCTCAGATCTCATGCACTGCAGAGCTTCTCAGATCTCACACACAGAGCTTCTCAGATCTCACGCACTGCAGAGCTTCTCAGATCTCACGCACTGCAGAGCTTCTCAGATCTCATGCACTGCACAGCTTCTCAGATCTCACGCACAGAGCTTCTCAGATCTCACGCACTGCAGAGCTTCTCAGATCTCACGCACTGCAGAGCTTCTCAGATCTCACACAGAGAGCTTCTCAGATCTCACGCGCAGAGCTTCTCAGATCTCACACGGAGCTTCTCAGCTCTCATGCACTGTAGAGCTTCTCAGATCTCACGCACTGCAGAGCTTCTCAGATCTCACACAGAGAGCTTCTCAGCTCTCACGCACTGCAGAGCTTCTCAGATCTCACGCACTGCAGAGCTTCTCAGATCTCACGCACTGCAGAGCTTCTCAGATCTCACGCACTGCAGAGCTTCTCAGATCTCATGCACTGCAGAGCTTCTCAGATCTCACACACAGAGCTTCTCAGATCTCACGCACTGCAGAGCTTCTCAGATCTCATGCACTGCACAGCTTCTCAGATCTCACGCACTGCAGAGCTTCTCAGACCTCACGCACTGCAGAGCTTCTCAGATCTCACGCACTGCAGAGCTTCTCAGATCTCACGCACTGCAGAGCTTCTCAGATCTCACGCACTGCAGAGCTTCTCAGATCTCATGCACTGCACAGCTTCTCAGACCTCACGCACTGCAGAGCTTCTCAGACATCACGCACTGTAGAGCTTCTCAGATCTCACGCACTGTAGAGCTTCTCAGATCTCACGCAGAGCTTCTCAGATCTCAAGCAGAGCTTCTCAGATCTCATGCACTGCACAGCTTCTCAGATCTCACGCACTGCACAGCTTCTCAGATCTCACACACAGAGCTTCTCAGATCTCACGCAGAGCTTCTCAGATCTCACGCACTGCAGAGCTTCTCAGATCTCACGCACTGCAGAGCTTCTCAGATCTCACGCACAGAGCTTCTCAGATCTCACGCACTGCAGAGCTTCTCAGATCTCACGCACTGCAGAGCTTCTCAGATCTCACGCAGAACTTCTCAGACCTCACGCACTGCAGAGCTTCTCAGATCTCATGCACTGCAGAGCTTCTCAGATCTCACGCACTGCAGAGCTTCTCAGATCTCACGCACTGCAGAGCTTCTCAGATCTCACGCAGAGCTTCTCAGCTCTCACGCACTGCAGAGCTTCTCAGATCTCACGCACTGCAGAGCTTCTCAGATCTCACACTGAGCTTCTCAGCTCTCATGCACTGCAGAGCTTCTCAGATCTCACGCACTGCAGAGCTTCTCAGATCTCACGCGCAGAGCTTCTCAGATCTCATGCACTGCAGAGCTTCTCAGATCTCACGCACTGCAGAGCTTCTCATATCTCACGCACTGCAGAGCTTCTCATATCTCACGCACTGCAGAGCTTCTCATATCTCACGCACTGCACAGCTTCTCAGATCTCACGCACTGCAGAGCTTCTCAGATCTCACGCACTGCAGAGCTTCTCAGATCTCACGCAGAGCTTCTCAGCTCTCATGCACTGCAGAGCTTCTCAGATCTCACGCACTGCAGAGATTCTCAGATCTCACGCACTGCAGAGCTTCTCAGATCTCACACAGAGAGCTTCTCAGATCTCACGCGCAGAGCTTCTCAGATCTCACGCGGAGCTTCTCAGCTCTCATGCACTGTAGAGCTTCTCAGATCTCACGCACTGCAGAGCTTCTCAGATCTCACACAGAGAGCTTCTCAGCTCTCACGCACTGCAGAGCTTCTCAGATCTCACGCACTGCAGAGCTTCTCAGATCTCACGCACTGCAGAGCTTCTCAGATCTCACGCACTGCAGAGCTTCTCAGATCTCATGCACTGCAGAGCTTCTCAGATCTCACACACAGAGCTTCTCAGATCTCACGCACTGCAGAGCTTCTCAGATCTCACGCACTGCAGAGCTTCTCAGATCTCATGCACTGCACAGCTTCTCAGATCTCACGCACAGAGCTTCTCAGATCTCACGCACTGCAGAGCTTCTCAGATCTCACGCACTGCAGAGCTTCTCAGATCTCACGCACTGCAGAGCTTCTCAGATCTCATGCACTGCACAGCTTCTCAGACCTCACGCACTGCAGAGCTTCTCAGACATCACGCACTGTAGAGCTTCTCAGATCTCACGCACTGTAGAGCTTCTCAGATCTCACGCAGAGCTTCTCAGATCTCAAGCAGAGCTTCTCAGATCTCACGCACTGCAGAGCTTCTCAGATCTCATGCACTGCACAGCTTCTCAGATCTCACGCACTGCACAGCTTCTCAGATCTCACACACAGAGCTTCTCAGATCTCACGCAGAGCTTCTCAGATCTCACGCACTGCAGAGCTTCTCAGATCTCACGCACTGCAGAGCTTCTCAGATCTCATGCACTGCACAGCTTCTCAGATCTCACGCACTGCACAGCTTCTCAGATCTCGCGCAGAGCTTCTCAGATCTCCGCGCACTGCAGAGCTTCTCAGATCTCATGCACTGCAGAGCTTCTCAGATCTCACCACGCAGAGCTTCTCAGATCTCCACGCACTGCAGGCTTCACCAGATCTCATGCACTGCACAGCTTCTCAGATCTCCGCCTGCAGAGCTTCTCAGACCTCCGCGCACTGCAGGCTTCTCAAGATCTCATGCACTGCTGCCAGAGCTGTCCAGATCTTACACACAGGCTTCTCAGATCTCACGCACTGCAGAGCTTCTCAGATCTCACGCACTGCAGAGCTTCTCAGATCTCACGCACTGCACAGCTTCTCAGATCTCAAGCACTGCAGAGCTTCTCAGACCTCACGCACTGCAGAGCTTCTCAGACCTCACGCACTGCAGAGCTTCTCAGATCTCATGCACTGCAGAGCTTCTCAGATCTCACGCACTGCAGAGCTTCTCAGATCTCAAGCACAGAGCTTCTCAGATCTCACGCACAGAGCTTCTCAGACCTCACGCACTGCAGAGCTTCTCAGATCTCATGCACTGCAGAGCTTCTCAGATCTTACACACAGAGCTTCTCAGATCTCACACACTGCAGAGCTTCTCAGATCTCATGCACTGCAGAGCTTCTCAGATCTCACGCACTGCAGAGCTTCTCAGATCTCACGCAGAGCTTCTCAGATCTCACGCAGAGCTTCTCAGCTCTCACGCACTGCAGAGCTTCTCAGATCTCACGCACTGCAGAGCTTCTCAGATCTCACGCACTGCAGAGCTTCTCAGATCTCATGCACTGCAGAGCTTCTCAGATCTCACACACAGAGCTTCTCAGATCTCACGCACTGCAGAGCTTCTCAGATCTCACGCACTGCAGAGCTTCTCAGATCTCACGCACTGCAGAGCTTCTCAGCTCTCATGCACTGCAGAGCTTCTCAGATCTCACGCACTGCAGAGCTTCTCAGATCTCACGCACTGCAGAGCTTCTCATATCTCACGCACTGCAGAGCTTCTCATATCTCACGCACTGCAGAGCTTCTCATATCTCACGCACTGCACAGCTTCTCAGATCTCACGCACTGCAGAGCTTCTCAGATCTCACGCACTGCAGAGCTTCTCAGATCTCACGCGGAGCTTCTCAGCTCTCATGCACTGTAGAGCTTCTCAGATCTCACGCACTGCAGAGCTTCTCAGATCTCACACACAGAGCTTCTCAGCTCTCACGCACTGCAGAGCTTCTCAGATCTCACGCACTGCAGAGCTTCTCAGATCTCACGCACTGCAGAGCTTCTCAGATCTCACGCACTGCAGAGCTTCTCAGATCTCACGCACTGCAGAGCTTCTCAGATCTCACGCAGAGCTTCTCAGATCTCACGCACAGAGCTTCTCAGACCTCACGCACTGCAGAGCTTCTCAGATCTCATGCACTGCAGAGCTTCTCAGATCTCAAGCACTGCAGAGCTTCTCAGATCTCACGCACTGCAGAGCTTCTCAGATCTTACACACAGCAGCAAAGCTTCTCAGATCTCATACACTGCAGAGCATTTCACACACTGGAGAGCTTCTCCAAAACTGCAGAGCTTCTCAGATCTCATGCACAGCAAAAATTCTCACACGCTGCAGAGCCTCTCAGATCTCAAACACAGCACAGCTTCTCACACACTGCAGAGCTTCTCAGATAACTCAGAGTATCTTACATGCTACAGAACCACTCATATGCTGCAGAGTCTCTTGCATTGTGAGGAGGATAGTACATAGTGCAGAGCCTCCTGCCCTCCTCTCTCTCACCTTGTATCCACACGTACGGTCCTGGGCCCAGCGTAGAAACACTCCTCTTTTTGAGCCTCCATAGCGCCGAAAGAATGAGCCCGAATCCTCTATCAGATTCTCACTGGACATAAAAAACAAAGAGCAATGGGGGATTCTAAAAGAGTCAGTTTATCTATAACTATCTGCCTCCACCTGTCCCGTCTCCCCATGGTCTGCCTCCACCTGTCCCGTCTCCCCCTGTCCCATCTCCCCATGGTCTGCCTCCCCCTGTCCCGTCTACCCCTGTCCCATCTCCCCATGGTCTGCCTCTCCCTGTCCCGTCTACCCCTGTCCCATCTCCCCATGGTCTGTCTTCCCCTGTCCCATCTCCCCATGGTCTATCTCCCCATGATCTGCCTCCCCCTGTCCCATCTCCCCATGATCTGCCTCCCCCTGTCCCATCTCCCCATGGTCTGCCTGTCCCGTCTACCCCTGTCCCATCTCCCCATGGTCTGCCTCCCCCTGTCCCATCTCCCCATGGTCTGCCTCCCCCTGTCCTGTTTCCCTATGGTCTGCCTCCCCCTGTCCCGCTTCCCTATGGTCTGCCTCCCCCTGTCCCGTCTCCCTATGATCTGCCTCTCCCTGTCCCGTTTCCGCATAGTCTGCCTCCCCCACTTCCATCTCCCTATGGTCTGCCTCCCCCTGTCCCGTCTCCCCATGGTCTGCCTCCCCCTGTCTCCCCCTGTCCCATCTCCCCATGGTCTGCCTCCCCCTGTCCCGTCTACCCCTGTCCCATCTCCCCATGGTCAGCCTCCCCCTGTCCCGTCTTCCCATGGTCTGCCTCCCCCTCTTCCATCTCCCCATGGTCAGCCTCCCCCTGTCCCGTCTTCCCATGGTCTGCCTCCCCCTCTTCCATCTCCCTATGGTCTGCCTCTCCCTGTCCCGTCTCCCTATGGTCTGCCTCTCCCTGTCCTGTTTCCACAAAGTCTGCCTCAGCTGGGTATGAAGGATTGGAAGGTAATGGTGTTACGGTCTGACACGTTTTAGTAAGAAATGCCACAATGTTTCATGACATGCAGGGCAACCAATTTTAAACACCAGAATTAGAGATTTATCAACAACTGTATGGTTACCAGGAATAAATCGAAAGCATCTGGAAGGATACATGTTCGCAAATGATCATTCCCTGCTTTTTGGAAGTAAATTGATCATTTAAAGACCTATTTGCCCACATGTTACTAAAACAGAGGTGGGGGAATATCTGCTAAATATTAAGAACTCGCCAGCCACTAGACTAGAAAAGGCTCCATCACAGGGGGACGGGTCTTGTGGCATCAGAGGGGGACTACTTTAAGAAATGTTATATTGCTTTATCTTTGCTTGCGATGCCACGACAGCTATAACAAGCCCAATAATAACAATGCAATACATCAGCATGGCATATAGAATGACAGCACAATGTTTGTTAAAAAGAATATGGATATCAAGTTAGATAGGGCTAGTGTGCCAATGGCTTGCTTAGGAGGTAGGAGGGCTGCAAATAGCTTGCATTATGGGGCATGTGACAGATTCATTTGTATTGCTGGTTCATCTGTTTCCCTTTGTTCGCTGGATTCCCTGTTCGTATACCCCCGTTCGTGTAATTTGCAAACTACCGATTGAAACTACCGAACGAACGACCACCCAGGAGAGGAGTGTGCTGCTGGTTAACCTCTTGGCCCCAATTAGAGCGTTGTGGTTAACCGCAGACACCTCTCCATTCCATTCGTACGGGTGGTCGTCGTTCGCATGTCGACCACGAGGCAGCGGCCATTTTGGGACACACGAACGCATAGCGGTGTTCGGTACAAACTGTATGGAACTAAAAACGGACACTTAAACTACCGAACACCGCTGGAAGCTGATGCCCACCTTCTATTTCGACAAGGCATGCGAACGTCGGTCGTTCGGGAGTTTTTATTGCATTCGTATGGACTTTTACCCAGACAGCCGTCCCATGGAGTCATTCGTATACCGAAGGACTGGTGCAAGACTTTGACTCCATGGCGATTCGACTAGATACATCGGATCTGAGCGCTATTCGGTGAAAATGTGCACTCAGATCCAGGCTGTCTGGGGATGCGTTACACGAACTATATTCATTCGGTATTTCTTCAGTTATGTATTTTAATGTATTTTTATTACTGTAATTTAAAATGGCGATTGTCTCTACCTTGGGAGATAATTAGGTTTCTTCCTAATTATCTCCGGGGTAGAGAAGACGGATTTATGGGTAAGATGGGAAGGGCTTATATTGAAGCCACTGCGATTGGCTACTGTCCAATATGTTTTACAGTCTTCCACAAGGTCCCCTCGGGGAGTGTCCACCTTGTGGAGACCTGCATAAATACCGGGCAGGTAGCCCCCATTAAACAGATCTTTATTTGACCCTCAAGACGGAGCTTAGTCTCGTTTGTGGGGGAATTATTACTGGGACAGCGCTTTCGTTATTTTTAGCTGTGGAAGGCGTTCGACTGTTTTGCTGATCGGGAGTTGCCGCGTTCGTGGACTTCGTTCGGGAGTTTGGCGGTCGGCTGGATTTAAACTGCATTTCTGGAGAAGGGGATTATTTACTAAATGGCGGCTTCATCTACTTGGCGGTTCGTGTCTTAACAGGGCAGTTCGGCTCTGACACTGTGTCAGAGAGGCCGCAGATTTTTACATGCTTCCACAGCCGCTTGTTCTCCAAGGTAAGGTCTATGACCTGTTCTGTGTGTGTTTGTGAGGTCTGCTCCACAGCGACCTGTGTACCCCTTCACATGCTCTTTTTTTTGCAGTCCAAATTCTTACTTTACCGAATAACCCTGATGGTGTATTTTAGGTACTCACGTAGCCTTCGATTCATTCAACAATGTCTCAAGGCTCCCTCTTCTCTCTTTGCGAGACCCAGAACCTGCATTATACAAACATAATTAATTAGCTTTTATGGCTTAGGGTTCCACCTGTCTTTATGTCAGTCCATCTCTATATCAGTCAATATCCCTGTCTGTGTGTCTGTCCATCTCTCTGTCTGTGTGTCTGTCCATCTCTGTGTCTGTCCCTCTCTGTCCACCTCCCTGTCTGTCCGTCTGTCCATTTCCCTTTCTCCGTGTTCCTCTCTTTGTGTCCCTGTCAGCTCACCTCTCTGTCTATCCCTCTCTGCCCATCATCTTGTTTGTCTGTCATTTACCCGCTCTGTCCAGCACCCTGTTGCTTCCCCTGTCTACATGAACATGTTGTTTTCATTGTGACGCAGTACATCCAGCTGTATCATACCTGTGTCGTGCTGGGGCGCCTGTGATGGAGGGACACTCATCAGGCTGCTGGACTTGATAACAGGATCCTGAAATGAGAGATTGAATAGAGGGGGTAGTGACATCTATATAACCTTCGGGGTATCTGTAAAACCCACTTCCTACCTCTCTAATCTACTTGCTGTCTCTATAACCCGCTCGCTCTCTTTATAACCCGCTCACTATAACCTGCACACTATCTCTATAACGTGCTTGCTTTAACCTGCTTGCTATCTCTATAACCTGCTTGCTATTAGCCACTTGCTATAACCTGCTCGCTATTAGCCACTCGCTATAACCTGCTCACTACAACCTGCTAGCTATAACCTGCTCGCTATCTATCTCTATAACCTGCTCGTTATTAGCCACTCGCTATAACCTGCTCACTATAACCTGATAGCTATAACCTGCTCGCTATCTCTATAACCTGCCCGCTATCTCTATAACCTGCTCGCTACTACCCGCTCGCTAGACCATGCTCGCTATTACCCCTCACTATAAACTTCTCGCTATTAATCGCTCACTATAACCTGCTCGTTATGACCCGCTTGCTTTAACCTGCTTGCTATCTCTATAACCTGCTCGCTATTACCTGCTCGCTTTAACCTGCTTGCTATCTCTGTAACCTGCTCACTATTAGCCACTCGCTATAACTTGCTTGCTATAACCTGCTCGCTATTCCCTGCTTGCTATCTCTATAACCTGCTCGCTATTACCCGCTCGCTTTAACCTGCTTGCTATTACCCGCTCGCTATGACCTGCTCGTTATGACCCGCTCGCTTTAACCTGCTTGCTATCTCTATAACCTGCTCACTATTAGCCACTCGCTATAGCTTGCTTGCTATAACCTGCTCACTATTACCCGCTCGCTATTACCTGCTCGCTTTAACCTGCTCGCTATCTCTATAACCTGCTCGCCATTACCTGCTCACTATAACCTGTTTGCTATAACCCACTCACTATCTCTATAACCTGCTCGCTATTACCTGCTCGCTTTAACCTGCTTGCTATCTCTGTAACCTGCTCACTATTAGCCACTCGCTATAACTTGCTTGCTATAACCTGCTCGCTATTCCCTGCTTGCTATCTCTATAACCTGCTCGCTATTACCCGCTCGCTTTAACCTGCTTGCTATTACCCGCTCGCTATGACCTGCTCGCTTTAACCTGCTTGCTATCTCTATAACCTGCTCACTATTAGCCACTCGCTATAGCTTGCTTGCTATAACCTGCTCACTATTACCCGCTCGCTATTACCTGCTCGCTTTAACCTGCTCGCTATCTCTATAACCTGCTCGGCATTACCTGCTCACTATAACCTGTTTGCTATAACCCACTCACTATCTCTATAACCTGCTCGCTATTACCAGCTTGCTGTAACCTACTCACTAGCTCTATAACCTGCCCGCTTGCTCTATAACCTACTCACTATTACCCATTCACTATAACCTGCTCGCTATTACCCGCTCACTATAACCTGCTTGCTATCTCTATAGCCTGCTCGCTATTAGCCACTCGCTATAACTTGGTTGCTGTAACCTGCTCACTATTAACTGTTCACTATAACCTGCTTGCTATTACCCGCTCGCTGTAACCTGCTCGCTAGCTCTATAACCTGCTAGCTATCTCTATAACCCGCTCGCTATTACCCGCTCACTATAACCTGCTTGATATCACTATAACCTGCTTGCTATGACCCGCTCACTTTAACCTGCTAGCTATCTCTATAACCTGCTCGCTATTAGCCACTCGCTATAACTTGCTTTCTATAACCTGCTCGCTATAACCCACTCGCTATAAGCTGATTGCTATTTCTATAACCCGCTCACTATCTCTATAACCTGTTCGCCATTAAACGCTCGCTATAACCTGCTTGCTATTAGCCGCTCACTATTACCCACTCGCTAGCTCTATAACCTGCTTGCAGGGGCGGACTGACAACACACAGGACCCTCGGGCAATAGAGGATCAAGGGCCCCCTCTTTGTGCGCTCTCACACAGATACTATGTGCACACTGCCCAGCACGCATAATGGTTGTGTGAGAGGGCCTCTGAACAAGGCCAGATTTACAATTAAGGGGTCAATCCAACCAAAAACAATGTTTTAATAAAGCCCAGTTTTTGAATGAAGTAACCTGTAACGGCACCCCCAGGCATAAAAGGGTTAAACTGCCGTTTAGTAGATCTTCCCTTCCAGAGACACAGGCACAGCTACTGCAGAACACCAATCTGCCGAACAGGAAACCATACGAATGCCGTAAACAGCCGAATAGGAAAAACCATACGAATAGGTTTACACTCCCAGCAGTCAAACTGGAACAGCATACAATAAATCCCCCCAAGAACGAGACAAGGCTTCGTTTTGAGGGTCAAGCAGGAACAGACAGAGCTGTGGGTTTATTGTGCTTATGTACACATTCTTACACATTAGTACCACCCACAGGGTTTTGGAACACAACCAATAAACACATACAATATACTCAGACACTCCCACACAAAATCCTCCCCTCTGCATGTGATTCAATTACCTTACACAATGGGTAATGTACTTTAGCACAAGCAGAGAAATAAAATTTTTCCACATTATTCGTAACTTGAAAACTATGCATCACATTCACATAGTCCAGTGGTTCAAAAGATAGATCGTCGTCGTTTGTGACCAAAGGAAGCATGGCTTTTCTGCCCAAAACCAGTTCCACAGAGTCTTCTATCCTGGAGATAATTGGGAAGTAATCCAATTATCTCCAAGGACAGAGGCAAAACTCCATTGAACACATGGCAGCAAAAGACAATAAAACACATAAAAACATATAACTGTGCAGTCATTGTACAAAACAGGTACATTCAACATATCCCCAGATAGCTCAGATCTGAGCGCACATTATTACTGAATGGCGCTCAGAGCACACACATACAGTTCAATTGCCATGGAGCCAAAGTCTTTCCCATAGTCTTTCATTATACGAATGGACTCCATGGCATAGCTATCTGGGGTATCACTGCTCAAACAGGGCAAGCACCAAATGACCCGGCTTTCTTGTCTTTGCAGGGGAAAATCAAGCCTTTTAACATGGGGACATAATCCAAAGGCAACAGACGAGCAACCAGGCTTCTCCAATGCACAGTGGCGAGATTGGTCTCGTCACATCTCTCCCCTTTTCCAAACAGACTAACAGGGTATCTGACCTCCTGCCGGTCAGTGCCCTTGTTAGTCCAGCAGCCCACCCACAAAACACAATCAACAGCACAGCCCACCCACAATAAATGGTTACTACACCTGGGTAGAGGAGAAGCTTGTCCATGTCCAGGTGCCTCACCACGGCTGTGCTGGGTATGAGTATGCTGACTTAGTGGGTTGCTGCGTGGGCAGAGACCAGCGGTACTCTGCCCTGTTGCCAGCGCTACTGGGAGGGTAGCCTGGTTGAAGCCTGGTTGTTGGAGGGGGAGACCAACTGTCTCCCCTTCAGATACACAGCTCTGCTGCTGGAGACCGACTGTCTCCCCTTTGGACACATAGCTCTGCTGCTGGAGACCGACTGTCTCCCCTTTGGACACATAGCTCTGCTGCTGGAGACCGACTGTCTCCCCTTTAGATACACAGCCCTGCTGCTGGAGACCGACTGTCTCCCCTTTGGCTAAACAGCCGTGTTGCTGGGGGGCAGAACCGACCGTCCCTACCCCCTGTGCTGGACGTGCAGAGACCACGGTCCCATCTGCACAGTTGTGGGGCTTACTGTCTCCCCCTGGTACATTAAACTGCCGCTGGGGAGAGGGGGTAACAAGCTCCTCTCCCATATATACTTCCAGCCGCGGGGGAGGGAGACCGACTGTCTCTGCTCCCAATACAGAGTCCTGCCGCTGGGGAATGGAGACTGGGCTCCCAATTCCCTGCTGTATCTCCCGCTGGGGAATGGAGACTGGGCTCCCAATTCCCAATGACTCATACTGCCACTGGGGAATGGAGACTGGGCTCCAGATTCCCAATAAATCATTCTGCCGCTGGGGGATGGAGACTGGGCTCCCAATTCCCAATAAATCATTCTGCCACTGGGGAATGGAGACTGGGCTCCCAATTCCCAATAAATCATTCTGCCGCTGGGGAATAGAGACTGGGCTCCCAATTCCCTGCAATTCATTCTGCTTCTGGGGGACAGGACCATTGTCTCTGTCCCCTGTAACTCAGCCTGCCGCTGGGGAATGGAGACTGGGCTCCCAATTCCCTGCTGTATCTCCCGCTGGGGAATGGAGCTCGGGCTCCCAATTCCCTGCAATTCACACTGCCGCTGGGGATCTGAGCCGACTGCCCAGCATCCCTGTAGCTCACCCTGCCACTGGGGAGGGAGGACACTGCTCTCCTCTCCCTGCAAGGTACACTGCTGCTGGGGAACAGGACCACTTGTCTCTGCACCCTGTAACTCAGCCTGCCGCTGGGGAATGGATTGGGCTCCCAATTCCCTGCAATATCTCACGCTGGGGAATGGAGCTGGGGTTCCCAATTCCCTGCAATATCTCCCGCTGGGGAATGGAGCTCGGGCTCCCAATTCCCTGCAATACCGGTGGAGAGACCTCGGTCCCCTCTCCACCTGCCGCCTGGGGTTCCTCCCAGTAAATTTCAACAATATCTTCCCAGCTGAATGGGTCTGGAACTGGATCTGTCACCTTGCTGTCCTGCTGAGCCTTCTCAATGGAGTGGAAGAGATCTCGGTAGTCCTGCTCCAGTTCCCACTCCAGGGTTGCTAGGTGAGCCAGGTCTTGCTCAGTTTCGTGAGTGTCGTCCCAGTCATACCTGCTCTCCCTCCACTCCAAGAGATCACTGAACCGGGCTTGTGTAGGGTTCCCAAACTCAGGCTCTGAAAAAGCCTCCCATAACAAGCCAGGACCATCAAACTCCTCTCCCTCTGGCTTGTCATGCTTGGCTGTCCAGGGCAGGTACTGTGCCCCATACCACCAGAGTGCCTGGTAGGCATCTTCCAGCCAAATCTCCTGCCATACCCGGAGCTCCAATTCCTTCACCCATTCCTCCAGGGGCTGCTCTCCCAGGAAGGGCATCCGCAGGGCCACTTGCTTCTGCAACCGCTGCTCTTCACAGGGGATACTCTCACCCCGCTGGTATTGTACATTATCCAGGGCCTGGTACCAGATGCCTTTCCTTAATGCATCCCGGCCATCCAGGTCCTCCTCCTCGTATAACACTGCTGGTTCCATCTCGGTGCTGTCAGGGTCGCTGTACTGGGACATGCGTTGCCCTCAAATTGTAAATCCACAGAACGGTGTCACCTGTAGCTGTCCTGTTGTCTGTGGGAACGATCCCGCCGCTTGCCACCAATTGTAACGGCACCCTCAGCATAAAAGGGTTAAACCGCTGTTTAGTAGATCTTCCCTTCCAGAGACACAGGCACAGCTACTGCAGAACACCAATCCGCCGAACAGGAAACCATACGAATGCTGTAAACAGCCGAATAGGAAAAACCATACGAATAGGTTTACACTCCTAGCAGTCGAACTGGAACAGCATACAGTAAATCCCCCCAAGAATGAGACAAAGCTCCGTGTTGAGGGTCAAGCAGTGAACAGACAGAGCTGTGGGTTTATTGTGCTTATGTACACATTCTTACACATTAGTACCACCCACAGGGTTTTGGAACACAACCAATAAACACATACAATACACTCAGACACTCCCACACAAATTCCTCCCCTCTGCTTGTGATTCAATTACCTTACACAATGGGTAATGTAATTTAGCACAAGCAGAAAAATAAAATGTTTCCACATTATTCATAACTTGAAAAGTATGCATCACATTCACATAAAACATTACATTTTTTTTACAATTTCAGAATCAGCATACTCCAAATACAAACATACGTCAAAATCATCCAAATTGGTCCAGTGGTTCAAAAGATAGATCGTAGTCCTTTGTGACCACAGGAAGCATGGCTTTTCTGCCCAAAACCAGTTCCACAGAGACTTCTATCCTGGAGATAATTAGAAGTAATCAATTATCTCCAAAGACAGAGGCAAAACTCCATTGAACACATGGCAGCAAAAAGACAGTAAAATACAATAAAATACACAAGGTTACATTTATGACATAAAATACAGACATGCAACATATCCCCAGATAGCTTAGGTCTAAGCGCACATTATTACTGAATGGCGCTCAGAGCACAAACATACAGTTCAATTGCCATGGAGCCAAAGTCTTTCCCATAGTCTTTCATTATACGAATGGGCTCCATGGCATAGCTATCTGGGGTATCACCGCTCAACCAGGGCCAGCACAGAATGACCCGGCTTTCTTGTCTTTGTAGGAAAATCAAGCCTTTTAACATGGGGCCATAGTCTAAAGGCAGCAGGCGAGCAACCAGGCTTTTCCAATGCAATGTGGCGAGATTGGTTTCGTCACATGGGACTAGATGAGTAAAGAGGCTAGATGGGTAAAGAGGGCATATGGGGCTAGACGGGTAAAGAGGGCATGTGGGGCTAGACGGGTAAAGAGGGCATGTGGGGCTAGACGGGTAAAGAGGGCATGTGGGGCTAGACGGGTAAAGAGGGAATATGGGGCTAGACGGGTAAAGAGGGCATGTGGGGCTAGACGGGTAAAGAGGGCATGTGGGGCTAGACGGGTAAAGAGGGAATATGGGGATAGACGGGTAAAGAGGGCATATGGGGCTAGATGGATAAAGAGGGCATATGGGGCTAGACGGGTAAAGAGGGCATATGGGGCTAGACGGGTAAAGAGGGCATGTGGGGCTAGATGGGTAAAGAGGGCATATGGGGCTAGACGGGTAAAGAGGGCATGTGGGGCTAGACGGGTAAAGAGGGCATGTGGGGCTAGATGGGTAAAGAGGGCATGTGGGGCTAGACGGGTAAAGAGGGCTAAAGAAAATCTTTACATACCTGTTGATTCTGCCATTCCTGAATTTCAGCAGACTCTGCAGGGGAGGAGGGGGCAGGAAGTGATGTAACTTCTTGACCCCCCCTCTCACTTCTCACAGCCATGGTATGGAGGAGACCTGGCAAGAAGAGTAACATCACTGCCAGCCAGGTTTCTCTGAGAAGGAGGGGGATATTTAGAGTGTGATAGGTTCGCTGCCATGTGAAATTATGGCTTGCTGGCCGGGGAGATCTCTGATGGGATCACCCCGCAGCTTGCCGGGCCCCTGACTGCCTTGGGCCCTCGTTCCATGTGGTTAGTCCGTCCTTGCGGCTGCTCGCTATTACCTGCTCACTGTAACCTGCTGGCCGTCTCTGTAACCTGCTGGCCGTCTCTGTAACCCGCTGGCCGTCTCTGTAACCCGCTGGCCGTCTCTGTAACCCGCTGGCCGTCTCTGTAACCCGCTGGCCGTCACTGTAACCCGCTGGCCGTCTCTGTAACCCGCTGGCCGTCTCTGTAACCCGCTGGCAGTCTCTGTAACCCGCTGGCCGTCTCTGCAACAAGCTTGCGGTCTCTGTAATATCTTACGCTATGTCCCTATTCTGCCGCGCACTATCTACAATACTTTTGCATGTCATCTTAAGTTAATGTGTTGATGGATGGAGTGCTCACCCTCATGGAGGACAAGATGACACCACGGGGGAGGCTGTGATATCCGGGAAGGGTGCCATTCACAGGAGAGGAGTCTGTCCAATCCACAGTGTCATATCTGTAGGTGGAGAACATCCATAGCTTTATTTCCCTCGATCTGCTTCCAGTACCAACATACTTGCACCCCAAAAATTACCCTTTGCCCCGGAGCCTTCGGTTCTCTCTCTCAGCTTTCTCAAGTTTTTCCTGTGCTTCCTCTCGGAATCGCTCAGCTACCAACACTGCTGTATGCAGATCGGACTGCAAGAGGTTCAGATCCCGTACTTCCCCCTGGAGGAAAATAGGCAATTAATATAGCAGTTAATGCGGGGTGAAGGCTGTATGAAAGAGACTGTGTAAATTGGGGTGCAGGCTGTATGAGAGAGACTGTGTAATGTTGGGGTGCAGGCTGTATGAAAGAGACTATGTGTAAATTGGGGTGCAGGCTGTATAAGAGAGACTGTAATGTTGGGGTGCAGGCTGTATGAGAGAGACTGTGTGTAATGTTGGGGTGCAGGCTGTATGAAAGAGACTATGTGTAAATTGGGGTGCAGGCTGTATGAGAGAGACTGTGTAATGTTGGGGTGCAGGCAGTATGAAAGAGACTATGTGTAAATTGGGGTGCAGGCTGTATAAGAGAGACTGTGTAATGTTGGGGTGCAGGCTGTATGAGAGCGACTGTGTGTAATGTTGGGGTGCAGGCTGTATGAGAGAGACTGTGTGTAATGTTGGGGTGCAGGCTGTATGCAAGAGACTGTGTGTAATGTTGGGGTGCAGGCTGTATGAGAGCGACTGTGTAATGTTGGGGTGCAGGCTGTATAAAAGAGACTGTGTAATGTTGGGGTGCAAGCTGTATGAGAGCGACTGTGTAATGTTGGGGTGCAGGCTGTATAAAAGAGACTGTGTAATGTTGGGGTGCAGGCTGTATGAAAGAGACTATGTGTAAATTGGGGTGCAGGCTGTATAAGAGAGACTGTGTAATGTTGGGGTGCAGGCTGTATGAGAGCGACTGTGTAATGTTGGGGTGCAGGCTGTATGAAAGAGACTATGTGTAAATTGGGGTGCAGGCTGTATAAGAGAGACTGTGTAATGTTGGGGTGCAGGCTGTATGAGTGAGACTGTGTGTAATGTTGGGGTGCAGGCTGTATGAAAGAGACTATGTGTAAATTGGGGTGCAGGCTGTATAAGAGAGACTGTGTAATGTTGGGGTGTAGGCTGTATGAGAGCGACTGTGTGTAATGTTGGGGTGCAGGCTGTATGAGAGAGACTGTGTGTAATGTTGGGGTGCAGGCTGTATGCAAGAGACTGTGTGTAATGTTGGGGTGCAGGCTGTATGAGAGCGACTGTGTAATGTTGGGGTGCAGGCTGTATAAAAGAGACTGTGTAATGTTGGGGTGCAAGCTGTATGAGAGCGACTGTGTAATGTTGGGGTGCAGGCTGTATAAAAGAGACTGTGTAATGTTGGGGTGCAGGCTGTATGAAAGAGACTATGTGTAAATTGGGGTGCAGGCTGTATAAGAGAGACTGTGTAATGTTGGGGGGCAGGCTGTATGAGAGCCACTGCAATGTTAGTGCAGGCTGTATGAAAGAGACTATGTAAAATTGGGGCAGCTGGTAAGAGAGACTGTGTAATGTTGGGGTGCAGGCTGTGGCTGGAGTGAGGACTGTGTGTAATGTTGGGGCAGGCTGTATGAAAGAGACTATGTAAATTAGTAGGCTGGTAAGAGAGACTGTGGTGGGGAATGTTAGTGCAGGCTGTAAGGAGAGCCGCATCACTGTGTACTGCTAGTGCAGGCTGTATGGAGAGAGACTGTGTGTAATGTTGGGGTGCAGGCTGTATGCAAGAGACTGTGTGTAATGTTGGGGTGCAGGATGTATGAGAGAGACTGTGTGTAATGTTGGGGTGCAGGCTGTATGAGAGCGACTGTGTAATGTTGGGGTGCAGGCTATATGAGAGAGACTGTGTAATGTTGGGGTGCAGGCTGTATGAGAGAGACTGTGTAATGTTGGGGTGCAAGCTGTATGAGAGCGACTGTGTAATGTTGGGGTGCAGGCTATATGAGAGAGACTGTGTAATGTTGGGGTGCAGGCTGTATGAGAGAGACTGTGTAATGTTGGGGTGCAAGCTGTATGAGAGCGACTGTGTAATGTTGGGGTGCAGGCTGTATAAAAGAGACTGTGTAATGTTGGGGTGCAGGCTGTATGAGAGAGACTGTGTAAAGTTGGGGTGCAGGCTGTATGAGAGCGACTGTGTAATGTTGGGTGCAGGCTGTAAGGAGATGGGTGACTGTGTAATGTTGGGGTGCAGGGCTGTATGAGACAACTGTGTATGTTAGTGCAGGCTGTATGAGACTGTGTAATGTTGGGGTGCAGGCTGTATGAGAGCGACTGTGTAATGTTGGGGTGCAGGCTGTATAAGAGAGACTGTGTAATGTTGGGGTGCAGACTGTATGAGAGCGACTGTGTAATGTTGGGGTGCAGGCTGTATGAGAGGGACTGTGCGTAATGTTGGGGTGCAGGCTGTATGAGAGCGACTGTGTAATGTTGGGGTGCAGGCTGTATGAGAGCGACTGTGTAATGTTGGGGTGCAGGCTGTATAAGAGAGACTGTGTAATGTTGGGGTGCAGGCTGTATAAAAGAGACTGTGTAATGTTGGGGTGCAGGCTGTATGAGAGAAACTGTGTGTAAATTAGGGTGCAGATGTAATGTTGGGGGACAGTAGCGGGAAGGAAGAGTGAAAGGAACTGGTTTATTGGGAGTGAAGTAGAGGATAGGATTTCGGATGAGGGTAAAGAGAAGGATATTGGAGAAGTTGGGTCATTTGGGGTATCTGTCACCTTTAGCTCTGTGATTTTTTCTGTTAAAGTTCTCTTTTCTTTTTCCAACTGATGAATCCGACCTGAGGGACAAAAGAAGATTTCTCTGTCTTTGCTAGAGTTGGCCAAACACAGCATGTGGCACCCGGTCCCTCTCTGCACAACAGCTGATATCTAGATCTATCTCTCACCCTCTGTTACTGCGCGTCTCTCACCCCGTTACTGCATGTCTCTCACCCCGTTACTGCATGTCTCTCATTGTAACGACACCCACAGGCATAAAAGGGGTTAAAAGACGAACTGGAACAGCATACAATAAATCCCCCCCAAGAACGAGACAAAGCTCCTTGTTGAGGGTCAAGCAGTGAACAGACAGAGCTGTGGGTTTATTGTGCTTATGTACACATTCTTACACATTAGTACCACCCACAGGGTTTTGGAACACAACCAATAAACACATACAATACACTCCCACACAAAATCCTCCCCTCTGCCTGTGATACAATTACCTTACACAATGGGTAATGTAATTAGCACAAGCAGAGAAATACAATTTTCCACATTATTCATAACTTGAAAAGTATGCATCACATTCACCGAAATGCAAATACAAACATCGACAAATCGCCGCAAATTGGCGGTATTAGTTTCCAAAATTAGTCGTAGTCGCGCAACCGATGAAATTAAGCTTTTCTTCCCAAAACCAGTTCCACAGAGTCTTCTATCCTGGAGATAATTGGGAAGTAATCCAATTATCTCCAAAGACAGAGGCAAAACTCCATTGAACACATGGCAGCAAAAGACAATAAAACACATAAAAACATATAACTGTGCAGCCATTGCACAAAACAGGTACATTCAGCATATCCCCAGATAGCTCAGATCTGAGCGCACATTATTACTGAATGGCGCTCAGAGCACACACAGTTCAATTGCCATGGAGCCAAAGTCTTTCCCATAGTCTTTCATTATACGAATGGGCTCCATGGCATAGCTATCTGGGGTATCACCGCTCAAACAGGGCAAGCACCGATTGACCCGGCTTTCGTGTCTTTGCAGGGAAAATCAAGCGTTTCAACATGGGGCCGTACTCGCGGCGTCTCTACCCCTGTTACTGCGCGTCTCTCACCCCCTGTTACTGCGCATCTCTCACTCCCTGTTACTGCGCGTCTCTTACACCCCGTTACTGCGCGTCTCTCACCCCGTTACTGCGCATCTCTCACCCCGTTACTGCGCATCTCTCACACCCTTTTACTGCACGTCTCTCACCCCATAACTGCACGTCACTCACCCCATAACTGCACGTCTCTCACCCCCTGTTATTGCACGTCTCTCACCCCGTTACTGCGCGTCTCTCACCCCCTGTTACTGCGCGTCTCTCACCCCCTGTTACTGCGCGTCTCTCAACCCCTGTTCCTGTGCGTCTCTCACCCCCTGTTACTGCATGTCTCTCACCCCGTTACTGCGCGTCTCTCACCCCCTGTTTTTGCGTGTCTCTCACCCCCTGTTACTGCGCGTCTCTCACCCCCTGTTACTGCGCGTCTCTTACTCCTTTACTGCGCGTCTCTCACCCCGTTACTGCGCGTCTCTCACCCCCTGTTATTGCATGTCTCTCATCCTGTTACTGCGCGTCTCTCAACCCCTGTTCCTGTGCGTCTCTCACCCCCTGTTACTGCATGTCTCTCACCCCCTGTTACTGCGCGTCTCTCACCCCGTTACTGCGCGTCTCTCACCCCCTGTTACTGCGCGTCTCTCACCCCCTGTTACTGCGCCTCTCTCACCCTGTTACTGCGTCTCTCACCCCCTGTTCCTGCGCGTATCTAACCCCATATCTGCGTGTCTCTCACCCCGTTACTGCGCGTCTCTCACCCCCTGTTCCTGTGTGTCTCTCACCCCCTGTTCCTGCACGTCTCTCACCCCCTGTTCCTGCGCGTCTCTCACCCCATAACTGCGCGTCTCTCACCCCCTGTTCCTGCGCGTCTCTCACCCCCTGTTACTGCGCGTCTCTCACCCCATAACTGCGCGTCTCTCACCCCCTAACGGCGCGTCTCTCACCCCCTGTTACTGCGCGTCTCTCACCCTGTTACTGCGCGTCTCTCACCCCCTGTTCCTGCACGTCTCTCACCCCCTGTTACTGCGCGTCTCTCACCCCCTGTTACTGCACGTCTCTCACACCCTGTTACTGCGTGTCTCTCACACCCTGTTACTGCGCGTCTCTCACCCCGTGTTACTGCACGTCTCTCATCCCCTGTTCCTGCGCATCTCTCACACCGTTACTGCGTGTCTCTCACACCCTGTTGCTGCGCGTCTCTCACCCCATAACTGCGCGTCTCTCACCCCGTTACTGCGCGTCTCTCACCCCATAACTCCGCGTCTCTCACCCCGTTACTGCACGTCTCTCACCCCATAACTGCGCGTCTCTCACCCTGTTACTGCACGTCTCTCACCCCATAACTGCGCGTCTCTCACCCTGTTACTGCGTGTCTCTCACCCCGTTCCTGCACGTCTCTCACCCCGTTCCTGCATGTGACGTAGTCACTATCACTGGGAGCATAAGACACACACTTTATGTAGATCCCCGGATGACACTTATGTTTAAGTCGCCCTGTGCCCATTATATGCACATTATTGGTATTTGTTTAATGTTTTGTCTGCTCTCCTGTCCTGCTGATGTGAGTAGATTTGGCTGTGAAGCCTGTGCAGCGCCACCTGTTGGCTGAAACTGTTATGTGCACTATCTGAATAGCAAGGCTCAGTAATTTGCATAGTTTTGTAGATTTGCATATTATGCTTTCTGCAGATTGGGGACATATTTCTTGTTAGTCTTCCCCATCCTTTTATGAATATTTTATTGTGTTAATATCAGTGCCTGGGTGATTCCCCATATGATTTGGTTATATGTATTGAATTGAGCCTGTAGCCATAACTGTAATGTTAGGTGGATTGGAGCTAATCCTGAGTGTAAAAAAAGCAATATGTGTTAGCTCCATTGGAAACTGTGTGTTTTATATGGTTTGTTGAGGAATTCTAGTAACAGAGTTTTCAAAGTCTGATTGCACTGATCCCTTATCCCTGGGATTGGTTAATAAAGAGCTAATACAAAAGGAGGAGTCCCTCTGGGGCTAAGAGGGAGCCGTATATTTTTAGGTGTGGTACACGATCTTTGATATCCATTTGGTTTGGTTCAATCACGCTGATCCTTTTGCTTGTATTCTTTTGTCCTTAAGGAAGAGCTAGGCCTAAGTCACACATGCCTTTGTAAAGAGAGTTGCTGGAGACACTGTAGGCAGAGGTGTTGACACCTGCCAGGAAGGAGAGCTGCAGCCTAAATTGGTGGAAGAGGTCCTCAATGACCCCAGTCAAGCTACATGTCTCACAGGCCATGTTCCTGCACGCCTAACACACTCTGTCTTCCTGCACATCTCACCTTGCAGTATCTCATTCTCTGCAGTCTCTTCCAGTTGCTGTGTGGAGGATTTGGATACTCTTGTTTGACTTGGGTGACTCTCTTGCAGTTCTCCTTTGGTACGGTCTGTCTCGCTCAGCCATTCCTTGTGTCTGTTAGCTGTCTGTGAGATGGAGGACATGTCAGCTGCTGTTTCTAATATTGTCGGTCTGATGGGTAATTCATTATATTCTGGGTTTTTTATATTTCCACTGGGTGTACTGATGGCTAGACATCTGCACTAGTTTACTTCGATATTTGGTCATTTAGTCAGAAACAAAATGTAAATTCGGTATTACCAGAATGACTCACTGAATTCAGTGGCAGCATGGCGAGCAGGTCAATGGGGGAGGAATAGAACAAACATTTTGTGATTTATCGCGGGAGATTAGTTGTGGATAATGGCATGTCCACCCCTCGTTCCATGCTTAGAGACCCCACCCGCTACTGGGTGGGGGCTGGACGTTAGGTCGCCCCAAGTGTAATAATAAGAACCCCCTTAGCTGCTGACCACAGGTGGTGGGTGGACAGTGATATCCCCTACCTGAGACCCAAGGGGCACGAGACTGAACACTGTCTCCCTGGCTTGTTTTATTCCTTTTTGTAAAAGAACAAACAACAAAAACAAACTCTCTCCACCTACATATCTTTATGGTGGGGACAATATACAAAATATAAGTTAAGGTGACAGCTGGCTAGCAAGCCCTGGCCAGCGGCAACAATACATTCACAGAATTTTGGTCAAACTGAAAAAAAAAATCTAAGAAAAAAAAAAACAAAAAGAACCAAAAAATCTTTCTAAGCAAATCTCTACTAACAGACACTCGAATGGTATATCTCCCCCCCGGATGTACTAACAGACACTCAGATGGTATATCTCCCCCCTGGATGTACTAACAGACACTCGAATGGTATATCTCCCCCCGGATGTACTAACAGACACTCGAATGGTATATCTCCCCCCGGATGTACTAACAGACACTCGAATGGTATATCTTCCCCCAGATGTACTAACAGACACTTGGATGGTATATCTCCCCCCCGGATGTACTAACAGAGATTGGGATGGTATATCTCCCCCCGGATGTACTAACAGAGATTGGGATGGTATATCTCCCCCCGGATGTACTAACATAGATTGTGATGGTATATCTCCCCCCCGGATGTACTAACAGAGATTGGGATGGTACATCTCCCCCTGGATGTACTAACAGAGATTGGGATGGTATATCTCCCCCCGGATGTACTAACAGAGATTGGGATGGTATATCTCCCCCCGGATGTACTAACAGAGATTAGGATGGTATATCTCCCACCCGGATGTACTAACAGACACTCGGATGATATATCTCCCACCCGGATGTACTAACAGACACTCGGATGGTATATCTCCCCCTGGATGTACTAACAGACACTCGGATGGCATATCTCCCCCCGGATGTACTAACAGACACTCAGATGGTATATCTCCCCCCGGATGTACTAACAGACACTCGGATGGCATATCTCCCCCCGGATGTACTAACAGACACTCGGATGGTATATCTCCCCCCCGGATGTACTAACAGAGATTGGGATGGTATATCTGCCCCCGGATGTACTAACAGAGATTGGGATGGTATATCTCCCCGGTATGTACTAACAGAGATTGGGATGGTATACCGGACGATACTTACTAACAGAGATTGGGATGGTATATCTCCCCCCGGATGTACTAACAGAGATTGGGATGGTATATCTCCCACCCGGATGTACTAACAGAGATTGGGATGGTATATCTCCCCCCGGATGTACTAACAGAGATTGGGATGGTATATCTCCCCCCCGGATGTACTAACAGAGATTGGGATGGTATATCTCCCCCCGGATGTACTAACAGAGATTGGGATGGTATATCTCCCCCCGGATGTACTAACAGAGATTGGGATGGTATATCTCCCCCCGGATGTACTAACAGAGAGTGGGATGGTATATCTCCCCCCCGGACGTACTAACAGAGATTGGGATGGTATATCTCCCCCCTGATGTACTAACAGAGATTGGGATGGTATATCTCCCCCCCCGGACGTACTAACAGAGATTGGAATGGTATATCTCCCCCCGGATGTACTAACAGACACTCGGATGGTATATCTCCCCCCCGGATGTACTAACAGAGATTGGGATGGTATATCTCCCGGATGTACTAACAGAGATTGGGATGGTATATCCCCCCCCGGATGTACTAACAGAGATTGGGATGGTATATCTCCCCCCGGATGTACTAACAGAGATTGGGATGGTATATCTCCCCCCCGGACGTACTAACAGAGATTGGGATGGTATATCTCAACCCGGATGTACTAACAGAGATTGGGATGGTATATCTCCCCCCCGGACGTACTAACAGAGATTGGAATGGTATATCTCCCCCCGGATGTACTAACAGACACTCGGATGGTATATCTCCCCCCCGGATGTACTAACAGAGATTGGGATGGTATATCTCCCCCCGGATGTACTAACAGAGATTGGGATGGTATATCTCCCCCCCAGACGTACTAACAGACACTCAGATGGTATATCTCCCCCCGGATGTCCTAACAGACACTCGGATGGTATATCTCCCCCCCGGATGTACTAACAGACACTCGGATGGTATATCTCCCCCCCGGATGTACTAACAGACACTCAGATGGTATATCTCCCCCCGGATGTACTAACAGACACTCAGATGGTATATCTCCCCCCGGATGTACTAACAGAGATTGGGATGGTATATCTTCCCCCCGGACGTACTAACAGAGATTGGGATGGTATATCTCCCCCCGGATGTACTAACAGAGATTGGGATGGTATATCTCCCACCCGGATGTACTAACAGAGATTGGGATGGTATATCTCCCCCCGGATGTACTAACAGAGATTGGGATGGTATATCTCCCCCCCGGATGTACTAACAGAGATTGGGATGGTATATCTCCCCCCGGATGTACTAACAGAGATTGGGATGGTATATCTCCCCCCGGATGTACTAACAGAGATTGGGATGGTATATCTCCCCCCGGATGTACTAACAGAGAGTGGGATGGTATATCTCCCCCCCGGACGTACTAACAGAGATTGGGATGAAGGCATATACTCCCCCGGATGTACTAGCAGAGATTGGGATGGTATATCTCCCCTGGATCAGCTACTAGCAGAGATTTAAGGATGGTATCTCCCCGGATGTAACAGGGTGGGATAGTATATCTCCCCGGATATACTTACAGGGGTGGGATGGTATATCTCCCCGGATGCACTAACGGGGTAGGATGGTATATCTCCCGGATGTACTAACAGAGATTGGGATGGTATACCCCCCCCCGGATGTACTAACAGAGATTGGGATGGTATATCTCCCACCAGCTGTATTAACAAACACTGAGATGGTATATCTCTTCCCTGGATGTACTAACAGAGATTGGGATGGTATATTTCTCCCCGGATGTACAAACATATATTGGGATGGTATATCTCCCCACCATGTACGAACAGACATTGGGATGGTATATCTCCCCCCTGGATGTACTTACAGATATTGGGATGGTATATCTCCCCCAGGATGTACTAACAGACTTTGAGATCTCACACATCTCACAAGTCTAACCCTCCATTGGCGGTCTCATTTGTCAAGCAGTCTGTCTCTGTCTTTCAGTCTCACCTGAATGTATCTCACATGTCCGCTCTCTGGCTCTGTTCTCATTGTTTCACCTGAAAGGCCGAGAAATAACTGTTAGTTCTAGAGGATACGTGTCCGACCCAATGGGATCCTACAGGGGCCCACCCTGCCCGGCCGCATGAGATCCTACAGGGGCCCACCGTGCTCAGCCCACCCTGCATGGACGCATGGGATCCTATAGGGGCCCACTCTGCCCGGTCGCATGAGATCCTACAGGGGCCCACCCTGCCCGGCCGCATGGGATCCTACAGGGGCCCACCCTGCCCGGCCGCATGGGATCCTACAGTGAATCACCCTGCCCGGCCGCATGGGATCCTACAGTGAATCACCCTGCCTGGCCGCATGGGATCCTACAGGGAATCACCCTGCCCGGCCGCATGGGATCCTACAGGGACCCAACCTATAAGTAATATAGCAGCATCTATCAAAGTGCAATAGCTCATGAAATACATTACAATAACATAAAACAAAATGAAGGTGCGATGAAACCTTAAATAGATTTCATGATAATTCCCACTCCCATATAAAGTGCACTATGCCTTTAAGGTGAAAAGAGGGTAGTGCAAAAAACACTGTGCAATATTGTTACAATAAAGTGCATCAAACAAAAGTGCAAAACATTAGTGTACACATACTACCTTATAAAGTGCATACAAATATATAATACACAAATGTAAACACATTTAATACAAAAGTGCAAAGATAACTTCAAAGTTCTTAAAAAGGAAATAATATAGTGTAATATTGTAAACGCCAATAATAACCTATATATAAATATATGTAAGTGAAAAGGAAATAATATAGTGTAATATTGTAAACGCCAATAATAACCTATATATAAATATATGCAAATCACAAGGAATCCACCAGGCAGCAGCTTCCACTAATCTCTCTCTATTTATTTTAGTTGAGGTTGTTTGTTTCTGGATAATTTTCCAAACTGTGCTTATACTGTGGCCATTAAAAAAAACCAAAACAGATAGAGCGAACCTGCAGATAGCGCCTCATATTTTTGCTTGAGAAGCCCCATTTCTTTCAATCCAGTGCTCAAGTCTTTTCGCACTTCTCCCAAGCGGGCCTCCCAGCCGATGGCAGAGTCCATTATACGCGGCCCCTCTGTAATCGCCCTTGGACTTAAAAGAGCTCCAAGCTGGGTGTGCATTTGTCCTAATGCCTCTGAAACTCGTTGTATCCTTTCCATAGCTCGACTAAAAGGGGCTCCCCAGGTCTCCTCTCCTTTATTCTGCTCATACAGAGACACAGGACACTTGGAGGCGGGACATCGATCCTCGGGGGCAGGGCCAGTGTCAACAGAAATAGTTTGCTCTGGACTTCCTAGAGGAGTGTGAAAAGTGTCCCTTGTAGGGGAAGATGTAGGAGAAAGATGTGGCTTGTACATGGCAGAGGACGATGGGTCCTTATGTGATTCTGCATGAGATAAACAATACAGGATTAATAAATAAGAGCGTATTTGACAAGTGGGAGTATTGTAACGTCAAAGTAGATTCCCACGCTCAGAATCTAACTTTCTAGAATAACATTAACAGTTCACATGGGGAGAAGGTACAGGCCAGACCATAAAGTACATAAAGGGCAATAACGGATTAAAAACAGTAAGGGTGTACGGGTGAGGAGATGGGAGCTATAAGAGGTGGAATGGGCACAGTGCTCACTATAAGGGGTGGTGGGAGTATAGTGCCCACTATAATGGGTGGTGGGAGTACAGTTGCCACTATAAGGGGTGGGGGGTTACAATGCACACTATATAGGTGGGGGGGTTAGAGTGCACACTATATGGGGTGGAGGGGGTGCAGTGAAGACTATAAGGGGTGGAAGGGGTGCAGTGCAGACTATAGGGGGTGGAGGGGTACAGTGCAAACTATAAGGGGTGGAGGGGGTACAGTGCACACTATGGGGGGGGGTACAGTGCAGACTATATAAGGGGTGGAGGGGGTAAAGTGCAGACTATAAGGGGTGGAAAGGGTACAGTGCAGACTATAAGGGGTGGAGGGGGTACAGTGCAGACTATAAGGGGTGGAGGGGGTACAGTGACCACTATAAGGGGTGGAGGGGGTACAGTGCAGACTATAAGGGGTGGAAGGGGTACAGTGAAGACTATAAGGGGTGGATGGGGTGCAGTGCACACTATAAGGGGTGGAGGGGTACAGTGCACACTGTACGGGGTGGAGGGGGGTATAGTGCAGACTATAAGGGGTGGAGGGGGTACAGCAGTGCACACTATAAGAGGAGAAAGGGGTGCAGTGCAGACTATAAGAGGTGGAAGGGGTGCAGTGCAGACTACAAGGGGTGGAAGGGGTACAGTGCAGACTATAAGAGGTGGAGGGGGTACAGTGCAGACTATAAGGGGTGGAAAGGGTACCGTGCAGACTATAAGAGGTGGAGGGGGTACAGTGCCCACTAAAAGGGGTGGAGGGGGTACAGTTCCCACTATAAGGGGTGGAGAGGGTACTGTGCCCACTATAAGGGGTGGAGGGGGTACAGTGCCCACTATAAGGGGTGCAAAGGGTACAGTGCAGGCTATAAGGGGTGGAGGGGGTACAGTGCCTGCTATAAAGGGTGGAGGGGGTACAGTGCCCACTATAAGGGGTGGAGAGGGTACTGTGCCCACTATAAGGGGTGAGGGGGTACAGTGCCCACTAAAAGGGGTGGAGATGGTACTGTGCCCACTATAAGGGGTGGATGGGGTACTGTGCCAACTATAAGGGGTGGAGGGGGTACAGTGCCCACTATAAGGGGTGGAGGGGGTACAGTGCCCACTATAAAGGGGTGGAGAGGGTACTGTGCCACTATAGGGGCTGGAGGGTACAGTGCCCACTATAGGGTGGAGGGGTACAGTGCAGACTAGGGGTGGAGGGTACAGTGCCCACTATAAAGTGGAGGAATTTACAGTGCAGACTATAGGGTGGAAAGAGGGTACAGTGCAGACTATGGGGGTGGAGGGGTACAGTGCCCACTTTATAAGGGGTGGAGAGGTACAGTGCCACTATAAGGGGTGGAGAGGGTACTGTGCCCACTATAAGGGGTGGAGGGGTACAGTGCCCACAATAAGGGGTGGAGAAGGTACAGTGCAGGCTATAAGGGGTGGAAGGGGTATAGTGCCCACTATAAGGGGTGGAGAGGGTACAGTGCAGGCTATAAGGGGTGGAGGGGGTACAGTGCAGACTATAAGGGGTGGAAGGGGTACAGTGCAGACTATAAGGGGTGGAGGGGGTACAGTGCAGACTATAAGGGGTGGAGAGGGTACAGTGCAGACTATAAGGGGTGGAAGGGGTACAGTGCAGGCTATAAGGGGTGGAAGGGGTACAGTGCAGACTATAAGGGGTGGAGGGGGTACAGTGCAGACTATAAGGGGTGGAAGGGATACAGTGCAGACTATAAGGGGTGGAGAGGGTACAGTGCCCACTATAAGGGATGGAGGGGGTACAGTGCCCACTATAAGGGGTGGAGAGGGTACTGAGCCCACTATAAAGGGTGGAGGGGTACAGTGCCCACTATAAGGGGTGGAGAAGGTACAGTGCAGGCTATAAGGGGTGGAAGGGGTATAGTGCCCACTATAAGGGGTGTAGAGGGTACAGTGCAGGCTATAAGGGGTGGAGGGGGTACAGTGCAGACTATAAGGGGTGGAAGGGGTACAGTGCCCACTATAAGGGGTGGAGGGGGTACAGTGCCCACTATCAGGGGTGGAGGGGGTACAGTGCCCACTATCAGGGGTGGAGAGGGTACTGTGCCCACTATAAGGGGTGGAGGGGTACAGTGCCCACTATAAGGGGTGGAGGGGGTACAGTGCAGGCTATAAGGGGTGGAGGGGGTACAGTGCCCACTATAAGGGGTGGAGAGGGTACAGTGCAGGCTATAAGGGGTGGAGGGGGTACAGTGCCCACTATCAGGGGTGGAGGGGTACTGTGCCCACTATCAGGGGTGGAGAGGGTACTGTGCCCACTATAAGGGGTGGAGGGGTACAGTGCCCACTATAAGGGGTGGAGGGGGTACAGTGCAGACTATAGTTTTGTCTCCCATTCACAAACACATCTGTGACAGTGTCCATGTAAGGTACAGCAGAGAGTGTGAGATGATCAGTATACTATATATATATATATAGTAGTATTTTTATCTTATCTATTAAACACAGGTTGTGATAAGGACCTGTGTGGTTACCTGGATGAATATCAGATACATTCTTTATGTTGTTTGCTCCCATATTGGACAGCCTCAGTGACCTGAGAGACAGCAGCACGTCTTGTAATGAGAGGCCCTGAGAGACAGCAAGGACAGGAGATGAGTCTGCTATCCACACACTCTGCTGCACCTCTCTGGTCCCACACTCAGTTCTGAGTGTCTCTGCGTTCTCCAGTTAGTGAATGCCTGGGCCCCCTCTCTTTCAGTCCTGTCTTCCTGTCCCCTCCTCAGAAAATCCAGTGTGACTGCATTACTGTGCACACCCAGGTCTCACACTGACTGTGTGACACACATGAACAGTGTCCCACACCCTCTGAAAAGCACAATGAGTGCATCCCAACCCCTCCCTGGGACATGTACCAGCCTGCGTATTAAGATTGAACAGAACTGAGGGAGTCTTGGGGTACAGCCAAGGCAACGGGTTCCAGGAATTTATACAACAAGCTTTTTCAGTTTGTAAAAGGTCACCCGTACTAATCCAGCCATGCAAGAGCCGATATCCGACACGTGAAAGGTCACCGCTACGAATCCTGCCATGCAAGAGCCGATATCCGACACGTGAAAGGTCACCGCTACGAATCCAGCCATGCAAGAGCCGATATCCGACACGTGAAAGGTCACCGCTACGAATCCTGCCATGCAAGAGCCGATATCCGACACGTGAAAGGTCACCGCTACGAATCCAGCCACGCAAGAGCCGATCTCTGACACGTGAAAGGTCACCCGTACGAATCCAGCCACGCAAGAGCCGATCTCTGACACGCGAAAGGTCACCGCTACGAATCCAGCCATGCAAGAGCCGATCTCTGACACGCGAAAGGTCACCGCTACGAATCCAGCCATGCAAGAGCCGATCTCTGACACGCGAAAGGTCACCGCTACGAATCCAGCCATGCAAGAGCCGATCTCGGACACGCGAAAGGTCACCGCTACGAATCCAGCCATGCAAGAGCCGATCTCGGACACGTGAAAGGTCACCGCTACGAATCCAGCCATGCAAGAGCCGATCTCCGACACGTGAAAGGTCACCGCTACGGCTCCAGCCATGCAAGAGCCGATCTCTGACACGTGAAAGGTCACCGCTACGGCTCCAGCCTTCTGGAATTTGCCAAGATGGATAGAGCTTGCACCCGTGCAGCGTCCATCCGAGGAGGAGTTCCAGCAGAGGCTAAAAGCAACTCTGTCCCAATATGATGGCCCTTTCTTGGCAGAGTGCAAACAGGACTGGTGGGACACGATCCGTCAGGATCTCTAGAACAATGCCCTTGAGGTGGTTTGTGGTCTCCAGGGAGAAAGCCTCCCAACCATTATGCAATGATTTTGAGATCATGCTAATTTGCAATTCTTGGGAGAGCAGCTCCTGGCTGAATGAGTGTTAAAATTAAAGGAGCTGGTTCAGAAAGAAATGTGGCTGGATGATTCTTACCGGGCCTTAAGGTGGTATGCATTACAGTCCAGCAGTACCTATTTCGAGCCTCCAGAGGGTGAGGGCTATGATGACCCTCACACACAGGATAAAAACATTGGAACCATATGGACTAAATATAGAATTTGATCTTTTTAATTTTTTATAATATGTAATTTTACAGTTTTATAGGTTCTTTTTAGCATATATTATATTAATATTTAACCCCTTAAGGACCGAGGACGGTTCAGGACCGTCATCGGCATTTTTGCCTTGAGGACCGATGACGGTCCTGAACCGTCCAAACGGTCAGAGCTACTTACCTGATCGCCGTCGTTCCCCCGGCGGCGATCAGCGTGGCTCCGGTTGTGGGGAGACTGCCTGCAGCCCAGACAGTCTCCCCACAGCAGATTAGGACCCCTGTGGCCATGTGATCGCTTAACACAGCGATCACATGGTCACAATAGGTGTACTAGTGTCTGCCTGCAGGGGGACTGCCTGGGCTGACAGAGAGTCTCCCTGCTAGTGTAAAATCAATTTAAAAAATAAAGTTAGTGTTAATAAAAAAAATTAAAATAATTATATATGTGTATAAATATGATATATGGACATATATTATATCTATATAATATATGTCTATATATCATATATATAATGCCATACTAAGTGTATTTTTATATTAATATGTACTTATATTAATATAAAAATACACTTATAATTAAATTACACACGTATATATATAATATATATAATAACTATATATACTGTATATATATATTATTATAAAATATAAATAATAAGTAATTTAAATTAAATATTTTTTTTTTAAATAATAATAAAAAATTTTAAAAAAATTATATAGCTATATGAAATTTTATTCTAACTGTATTTTAAAATTAATATATATATATATTTATATCAAAATACACTTAGAATGAATTTGTGTATATATCTATGTATATAAAAATAAATAAAAATAATAAGAAATATACATACGTCCATATACAAAATTACATAAATAATTATATAAATATACACGTAGACTTCAAATATATAAATATGCATATATATTTAAATTCTTTGTGCATATTTATGTAATATTTTTACATAATTCAGTCATTTTATTGATTGCAATTTGAGGGACCTGCCTGCCAACCCAGGCCGAAATTCCAGAGAATTTAATTTGCTAGCACTGTATTTTACCCTGTAACGTTCTACGACACCCTAAAACCTGTACATGGGGGGTACTGTTTTACTCGGGAGACTTCGCTGAACACAAATATTAGTGATTCAAAACAGTAAAACATATCACAGTGATGATATTGTCAGTGAAAGTTACTTTTTTTGCATTTTTCACACACAAACAGCACTTTTACTGATGATCTAATTGTTGTGATACGTTTTCCAGTTTTTAAACACTAATATTTGTGTTCAGCGATGTCTCCCGAGTAAAACAGTACCCCCCATGTACAGGTTTTATAGCATTTTTGAAAGTTACAAGGTCAAATATATGGGTCAAATATTTTTACATTGAAAATGGCCAGGTTGGTTACGTTGCCTTTGAGAGCGTATGGTAGCCCAGGAATGAGAATTACCCCCATGATGGCCAGGGCCAGATTAAGAGCCCAGTGGGCCTGGTGCTGACAATTATGACGGGCCTAATTACAGAATCATATCGACCAAAAACAGTAAAACACTCCCAAGTGTCATGTATCTGATAAAGATGGTGCTGGAGAGATAGAAAACAGCAGCTATAAGAAAACACATACCCTAGGCTAATCTCTCTCTAATTTATGTTTTCATCTTTCAAGTAAATCCATAACCCCTAACAGCAGTGTCCAGTCAAGCAGGAAGGTAAAAGGGTGTGCCATTGGCACAAATCACATAACCTGCCAAAAGGGGCGAAAATGCCCAAAAAGAGGACATGTCTGCCCAAAGAATTAGAAGGCCAGCCAGGCATGAATGCATGTCAGGCTGCCTGCCAATCATGCAGCTGGCCAACTAAGGGCATACTATGCAGACAGCACCCTGAGCTTGGCATAAATGCATCTAATGATGCGCTCACTCAATGCTTTCTAAGGACTGTTCCCTAGCACTCGCTGGTCCACTTGTCTCCTTACCTTCTTACTAGCAGGCAGAAGCTCCTGGTATATAGTCTGGGACAGAGAAAAGCTGTATGTAGTGAGTGTAGAAGAAAGGGAACATGCCACAATGTTAGAGAGACCAAAGTCATCATTACCTTAAAGGATCACTATAGGGTCAGGAACACAAACATGAATTCGTGACCCTATAGTGCTAACACCACCATCTAGCCCCTCTTGCCTCCATAAATATAACAAAATCTTACTATATTCAAGCCTGAAGCTGTAACTCTGCATGCTGTTAGACTCATAAAAACAAGCAGTCTGCTGACATCATTAGAAGTGGTGGCCTGATCCAATCACAGTGCTTCCCCATAGGATTGGCTGAGACTGACAAAGAGGCAGATCAGGGCAGAGCCAGCATGATTCAAACACAGCCCTGGCTAATCAGCATCTCCTTATAGAGATGAATTGAATTAATGAATCTCTATGAGGAAAGTTCAGTGTCTGCATGCAGAGGGAGGAGACACTGAATGTTTGGATGCATTTTAGGCAGCCATGACCCAGGAAGGATCTCTAACAGCCATCTAAGGAGTGGCCAGTGAAGTTATCACTAGGATGTAATGTAAACACAGCATTTTCTCTGAAAAGACCGTGCTTACAGCAAAAAGTCTGATGTTAATGATTCTACTCACCAGAACAAATTCAATAAGCTGTAGTTGTTCTGGTGACTATAGTGTCCCTTTAACTATATTCATTATCAGCCAGTCCACACAATTTTGTTCCCATACATCCCTCTTAAGTTTCCATACTTAATTAAGAGTATGTGAAAAGTAGTTAGGGTTGCCACCTTTCTTGGAAAAACATGCCGACCTTACTAATTTGCATAATTAAATATGTATGGGTGACTTCACATGATGTAAATCACAAGGAGTGACATAAGAGAAAATGCTGTAAAATTACCAAAAAAAACTACTTAGTTTGATTCTGCTGTATAGATGGATTCCTTACAGTGCCCCCATGTCTCCCAGTGACCTCATGACTCAGTGCCCCCATGTGTCGATTACTCCAGGTCTCAGTGTTCCTATGTATCAGTGTCTCAGTGCCTCATGTCTCCCAGTGTCCCCTAGTGTCATGTCCCCAGGTCTCCCAGTGATCCTATGTCTCCCTGTGTCCCCATGTATCTCAGGGTCCCCATGTCACTAGGACACTAGGAAGACGGGGAGACCTAGGGACACGGAGACACCAGTGACACTGGGAGACTAGGGGACTCTGGCTGGGACACATGGGGACAATGGGAAAATAGGGGACACTTGAAGACATGGGGACACAGACACCAGGGACACAGACACTAGAGACACTGACTTGGGGACATGGGGGGACTGGGAGACATGGGGACACAGACACCAGGGCCACAGACAAAAGAGACAATAGCTTGGATACATGGGGACATTGTGACACTTGAGGCACTGAGAGACATGGAGGCACTAGGAGACATGGGGACAGTGAGACACTGGCAGACTGGGGGCACTGGGAGACTAGGGGTCACTGGGAGACTAGGGGGCACTGAGACACCAGGGACACTGGCTGGGAGACATGGGGACACTGTGTCCCCATGTGTCTGTGTCATAATGTCGCCCAATGTCCCTAAGTGTCTCAGTGTCTGCCATAATGTCTCCCAGTGTCCCTTAATGTCTCAGTGTATGTCTCCTTGCAGTCTTTCCCCCATCCCTTACTTCCCTGAGCTGTAGGCTGTCTCTGCATGGTGGGAGTTGCTGTCTGGACTCTCTTTAGCAGCACCCCTGTTCCTATCCCTGCCAGTCTCCACACACAGCGACCCCTACTGGCCAGTGCTGGTATTGCATAGTAATCTCTTGTTTATACTGAGAAAAATACCAGCATTTGTATTGCCAGTATCACTGCAATATTGGCACCAGCCAGGCAGCCTCAAATACTGGCTGTGCCAATAAAATAAAAGCCAGGTGGAATCCCTAAGAGTAGTGTGTGAAAAAAAAAAAAATTTTTTTTTTTTTTTTTTTTAAATCAATGGGCCTATTCCATGTGCCTGGGCCTGGAGCTGCAGCTCCATCAGCCCCTATGTTAATCCGGCCCTGATGATGGCATACCATTTGCAAAAGAAGACAACCCAAGGTATTGCAAATGGGGTATGTCCAGTCTTTTTTAGTAACCACTTGGTCACAAACACTGGCCAAAATTAGCGTTCAATTTAGTTTTTTTACTTTTTTCACACACAAACAAATATGAATGCTTACTTTGGCCAGTGTTTTCGACTAAGTGGCTACTAAAAAAGACTGGACATACCCCATATTGAATACCCTGGGTTGTCTACTTTAAAAAAAATATGTACATGTGGGGTGTTATTCAGAGATTTATGACAGATAATAGTGTTACAATGTCACTATTGATAAAATTTAAAAATTTATGTTTTGAAACCGCAATATCCTACTTGTACCTATAGCCCTATAACATGCAAAAACAAAAAAGCACGTAAACACTGGGTATTTTTAAACTCAGGACAAAATTTTGAATCTATTTAGCAGTTTTTTTCATTCGCTTTTGTAGATGAGTAAAAGATTTTTCAAGTAAAAGTCAAAAAACATGTATTTTTTTCAATTTTTCATCAGATTTTTGTATTTTTTTAAATTAAAATACATGAGATTATATAAATAATGGTATGTAAAGAAAGCCCCTTTTGTCCTGAAAAAAACAAATATAATTTGTGTGGGAACAGTAAATGAGAGAGCGGAAAATTCCAGCCAAACACAAACACCACAAAAGTGTAAAAATATGCCTGGTCGCAAATGTACAACATCGCAAAAACAGTCCAGTCCTTAAGGGGTTAATATTATTCTGTTTCTATTCTATTTACATCTATATTATATTGTATATTTTTATATATTTTTATCCCATTTATATGTATTCATATATTTATATATATTTAATTTTCACACTGGTATGTACAATTACTTGTAAAAAAAAAAATTGATGACAGATATGGCTTTTTATTGTATTTCTATATGTGCTTTTTATATGTGTTCATATGTGTACACATAGATTTAAGAATAGACTTATCTATGTATTTATTTATAAGTATGTTTGTATTTTACATTTAATAGTTTAGTAGATCTTCCCGGTCTAATGTCTGAGAGAGAATCCATTCAGACACCTATCTTACAACCAGCCGTTTTCCACTGACTTTTCTGGGTGTACACGCCCCCTTTTAAGACTTACCGGTATATATTGGGACTGTGGTGTGAAAGGAGCTGATCTGAGGAAGCCGAACCCCTCAGCGAAACGCGTCATCACGCTCTGACGTCATTAAGCTCACCTGCCACTAAGCCCCGCCTCCGGGACGTGTTTGGAATCAGGAAGTCTTTTCAGCACACAGAGACTCTGTATAGCCGGCGCCGAAATAGAGACTGTACACACCAGCACTAACCATAAAGAGGTGACCAGATAAGTGGGACTTACCAGCCTAATGCAGCGATATTTTTAAAGAAGAAATAAAGGATTTAACTTCACCACAGTTTCCAGCCTACATTATTGCAATAGAAGCCTACAAAGTTTAGAGCAGACTTTATTGCTTTACCCTTGTGAGTGTTTCAGTTTACATTTTCTTCTTTATTATTGTGTATGTACATATTACCCTATGATTGAATATTTCCTTTCTCTTTTTGAGACATATATTGGAGTGCTGACAGAAGTCCTAAAGCACATTCCATAATTGGGAAAGCTAAGTATTGTCTTTTTGCACACAATTGGTTGCACAAAGAAATATTTTGTTTGCACAATTTGCGTATATATATGTTTAAGTGAGTTACACATTGATGCACTTGATCACTTTATTTGCACAATATTGCACAAATTATTTTCACTGTTTATAAGTTTTGAGTCTTAAAGGCACAGCGCACTTTAATTTTTCATTGTTTTAACATATATGATGACCCTGGCCTACTGTGGGAGGCCTTTGAAGATAAAATTGAATTCGGAAGTCCTAAGAAATTCTGGCTTTATGGCATTCAGGAAAATAGGGATCACCTACTGGATCTCTCAGAAGCAACTGACCTGCACGTGTTCGGCTGTCGAATGGTGGCCACTTCGATTACTTCAGCTACATCTGAAGTGCCATAACAAAGCTGAAGGACTTTTCCCAAAGTACTTTGTAACAGATCACCTGGCACCCCGACTGGGTACCTCCATAGAAGGATGCTCCTAGCGCTTCCTGAGGGCTTCAAGCACTCCAGCCGACACCGTAACCACCATGGACTCCTTCAGAGAGCAGGACAGGAACAAGCTCTTACAAGAGCTTAGCAGTGAATATAGCAAGAGAGAATGCAGAGTATAGCAATCCCTTGTAGCAGATTCCCCCAATAGTAGATGGCACTGCAAATTGAGGGTGAAGTAGAACTGTTCCAAAAGCACCATCTGTAGTAAATCCTCCATGGCTTGTGCTTTATTGACCTGTATCCAGCCCAGGGCCGCTCGTTGTAGTCGACAGGCCCACTCAGCATGAGAATCTTTCCCAGTCTTTTTAAGCTCCCGGAACCGTCTCCGGTATGCTTCTGGTGTCATGGCATATCTGGCCAGTATGATTTCCTTAACCCGGTTGTAATCCCTTAATTCCTCGTCTGGTCCCGTGCGGTACGCCTCTGCCGCTCTCCCCATTAGCCGACCTGCTAAAATGGGGACCCAATCCTCGATATTGATCTTATGTAGGTTACACAGTCTCTCAAAGTCCTCGAGGAATGCAGCAATATCTTCCTCTGCTTCCACATAGGTTTTAAATGCCTGATACGGTATCTTTGGCTTGCCCTACTGTACCATGGGCACTGTCTGGTTCCTCTCGGGAGTTTGCTGGACCCTTCGTCTTAGCACAAACTCATGCACCTCCGTCATGGTTCTGGAGATAATATCCGTTGGTGGGTTTTCCCCATAGAATGATAACCTGAATTGCAGTTCTCTCTGAAAATCCAACCGCTCCTGTTCCTCAGCTGGGTTGCTCTGTACCAGAGCCGAAGCACCCTCTGCTCTGTATTCACCCATGACTTCCGCAACCAGAGCTGCCTTAGTCTTATTACTGGCGGAGATGCCCCTTGCTTCCAGAAGATCCTTTAAAGTGGATTGCTTTAATGTGGTGTAATCGATCTCCATCCGTTACCCATTGGTGCTGTTGCCTTTCCTGGTACTTGTTCCTCTGTGAGTCTGGATCCCAACGCTGCCAATGAGCGGAGATATCTTGTGGAATACTAGCTCTCCGCTACATTGGTTGGCAGCGCTGGGATCCAGACTCACAAAGGAACAAGGATTAATGGAGATTGATTACTCCACACTAAAGAGATCCACACTGAAAGACCTTCTGGAAGCAAGGGGTATTCCAGCCAGCAACAAGACGAAAGCAACGCTTATTTCAGAGATAATGGCAGAGTACTGAACAGAGGGGGATTCGGTCACCGAACAGAGGGAGGCAAGAGAGGGAACAGAGCAGGAAGAGTTCCAAAGACAATTCCAATTTAGACTGTCATTTTATGGGGAGAACCCACCGATGGAAATAATCTCCAAGACAATGACGGAGGTCCAGGAATTTATAATGCGGCAAATAGGGCCACAAACACCAGAGAGAAACACAGTGGTGTCCACAATACAAGAGGGTAAGACAAAAATTCCTTACCAAGCATTTAAAATGTATGTGGAGGCCGAAGAGGATATAGACGCATTGCTCCAGGACTTTGAGAGACTGTGCATGCTGCATAAAATAAATAGGGAATATTGGGTCCCCATCTTGGCAGGATGGTTGACAGGGAGAGCTGCTGAAGCCTACCGTACCATACCAGATACGTAAATCAGAGACTACAGCCGGGTAAAAGAAGTAATTTTGGCCCGATATGCTATTACCCCAGAAGCGTACCGGAGATGCTTTAGGGAATTGAAAAAGGCAGACAAAGATTCACATGCAGAATGGGCCTGCCGATTGCAACGGGCAGCCCTCGGATGGGTGCAAGCGAACCAGGCACGGTCCATGGAGGACCTATTACAAATGCTGCTACTGGAACAATTTTACGACGGGATACCCGCAGACCTGCAGGAGTGGGTGAGGGATCGTAACCCCACTTCTATTACAGACGCAGCTAAAAAGGCAGATGATTACATGGACGCAAGAAGGCAACAAAAGCCAGTAGTTATCAAAGCCACTGTAAGGCCAGTCGGGGGGGGGGGCTACCCCAACAACACGGTACCCCCACCACGACAACTACCAACTCCACCAATGACTGCTGCACCGGGATTTTGTCCATCCAGTTCTGTGCAATGCCACCACTGCAAGAAGTGGGGGCATTACAAGCGAGAATGCCCACAGCTCAAAGACCGGTCCACCTGGATCCAACCAGGGCCACCACCACCACCGAGAGCAGCCGCCCACTGTTATCAAGGGGAAGGCACAACCTCATATGGCACAGCAGTCCCCTTCACAACTATAGAACAGTGGGAAGTTCTTCACGAGCTGATCCAGTACAGGCCAATGCTGATAATCGTCAACACCATAGACAAACTGTATACTTGGAGGGTAAAGCAGTCCAAGGACTACGTGACTCAGGAGCTACTATAACCCTGGTGAAAAGTCACCTGGTCTCGGATCAGGCTAAGACCAACAAAACTGTAGCAGTCAGGGTAGCCGGGGGAGCAGTGTGCCGGCTACCTACAGCAAGGGTGCATTTGCATTGGGGAGCGGGGTCAGGACACGTGGAAGTGGGATTGATGCCGCAGTTACCGGCGGAGGTTTTGTTGGGGAACGATCTGGGGAGGCTCACGTCTGCTTTTGAGCCCCAGACACCAACCACAGGAGAAGCTCATCCTGTGGTCACCTGACAGCAGGCCCGCACCCAGGACTACAACACACTCCCGGAGGTTCAGGTAAGAGACCCTTCCCCTTCCTTAGAATGTGTCCCCTGGGCTCCCCCTAATGAATTCGCAGCCGAAGTAATCACTGACCCTACGCTGCAAGTTTATAGGTACAAGGTCCCGGGGGGGATGGAGAGAGATTTGTCTGGCACAAGCAGCTTCTATATAGGGAGACTGACAAACAGATAGATGGGTCAGACCCCATAGTGATGAGACAGTTAGTGGTGCTGCAGCGGTACCGAGCAGAGTTACTCCAGATAGCGCATGATATTCTGCTATCTGGACATTTAGGAGTCAGTCGCACTAGGTACAGACTGACCCAAAGCTTCTTCTGGCCAGGAGGTACGCAGGTAGTGCAGCACATGCGATACCTGCCAGAGGGTAGGAAAAAGGGGAGACAGAAGAATGGCGAAGCTGCATCCCCTACCTATAATTGAGGAACCTTTCAGCAGAATAGCCGTAGACGTATAAAGCTAGCCCGTCAAGAAAAAGATAAATTTTAACGGTGGTAGATTATGCCACGAGATATCCAGAGGCAGTGGCTCTGACCAACATCCACGCAGAGACGGTCGCGGATGCCCTCATGCAGATCTTTTCCCGGATGGGGCTACCCAGGGAGATTATCTCGGATCAGGGTACCCAATTTACCGCAGAAGTCACCCAACACCTCTGGAGGATCTGCGGCATTAAGCCTATTATCAGTGCCCCTTAACATCCCCAGACTAATAGGCTCTGCGAACGGTTCAATGGAAACAAATGCTCCGAACATTCGCAGAGACCCACAAGGACTGGGAGAGATTCCTGCCACAGCTCCTATTCGCTTACCGGGAGGTGCCACAGGAGTCAACGGGGTTCTCCCCGTTTGAACTGTTATTTGGGAGGAGAGTAAGAGGGCCCCTAGACCTCATTAGAGAGCATTGGGAGGGGGATGAGGTGCAGATGGCCCTCCCATCATACCATATGTGTTGGCATTCAGAGACCGTCTGGAAGCGTTGACCAGGACAGTGAAAGAGAATCTGCAGGCGGCGCAGACCCGCCAGCGCACATGGTGTGATCGGGGCGCCAGGGACCGTAGCTTTCAGGTCGGGCAGAAAGTGTTGATTTTAAAACCTGTCCGACATGACAAGTTGCAGGCTGCCTGGCAGGGACCATATAGTGTGGTGGAGCAGAGATGTGACACCACCTATATAATCGGCCCCTGCACAGGGACTGGAGGGTGACGCATGCTCCATGTCAACATGATGAAGCCCTACCAGGAGCGCTCCAAGGAGGTGACCGCCATATGTGCACCCAACTCGGACAAGTTCGACAGCTTGCCTCTCCCAGACCTGCTGGGAGATGGTCAGTTGTCGGGAGATTTAGGAGAGGTTGCACTGGGAGACCGACTGAGCCCACAGGAGCGTATCGAGGTACAAAAGCTGTTAGAAGAGAAACGAGACACATTCTCCAATATACCTGGATACACCCCTCTGGCCACTCACCGGGTAGAGACCCCAGGGCAACTCCCCATGCGGCAGACCCCTTACCGCATCCCTGAAGCGGTGAGGGAGAGTATGCGCAAGGAGATCGATGAGATGCTCCAACTGGGGGTGATCGAACCCTCGTACAGTCCCTGGGCTTCTCCTGTAGTGCTCGTACCAAAGTGGGACGGTACGACGCACTTCTGTGTGGACTACAGGAGATTGAACGAGAAAACTGTGTCCGACGCCTATCCTATGCCTCGGATAGACGAATTACTAGACAGGATGGCCAGGGGCCAATATCTCACCACGATTGACTTGTGTAAGGGATATTGGTAAATCCCCCTGGCCATCCCCCATGCCATCCCCAAGTCGGCCTTTGTCACCCCATTTGGCTTGTACCAGTTTAAGGTCATGCCATTTGGGATGAAAAATGCCCCAGCTACTTTCCAGCGGATGGTGGACCGACTCCTGGATGGGTTCCAAGACTACACCTGTGCCTACCTGGAAGATATTGCCATCTTTAGCAATACGTGGCAGCAGGGACGTATTAGCCGCGAGGCAAACAAGGCATTTGCCTTGGGCGGCATTTTCCAAAAAAAGCCGCCCCCCAAATGCCCAGGGCAAATGCCTTGTTAGCCTTGCGGCTAACTGACCTGCCGAGCGGGCGGGCAGCGCTGGCTGCTGTGCGGGCGGCTGGCGAGGGAGCTCTTCCTCTGAGCTGACTGCTCAGCTCCCTCGCCAGCCGCCCACCCGCCATTGCACCCCCAGGGAGAGAGGGACCCCCCCAGCATTCCCAAAGGTAAGGGGGGGGTGTTGTTAAATAATTTTAAAAATATGTTAATGTAAGTGATTGTGTATGTGTATGTGTGTGTCTGTTAGTGAGTGTGTGTGTGTTAGTGAGTGAGTGTGTGTGTGCGTGTGTGTGTCAGTGAGTGTGTGTGTCTATTAGTGATTGTATGTGTGTATATGTCTGTGTGTGTGTGTGTGTGTCTGTTAGTGAGTGTGTGTGTGTGTGTGTCAGTGAGTATGTGTGTGTCTGTTAGTGAGTGTGTGTGTCTGTTAGTGAGTGTGTGTCTGTTAGTGTGTGTGTGTGTGTCTGTTAGTGTGTGTGTGTGTCTGTTAGTGTGTGTATCTGTTAGTGAGTGTGTGTGTGTATCTGTTAGTGAGTGTGTGTCTGTTTGTGTATGTGTCTGTTAGTGAGTGTGTGTGTTTGTCTGTTAGTGTGTGTCTGTCTGTTAGTGAGTGTGTGTGTGTGTCTGTTAGTGTGTGTGTGTCTGTTAGTGTGTGTCTGTTAGTGTGTGTGTGTCTGTTAGTGTGTGTGTGTGTCTGTTAGTGTGTGTCTGTTAGTGTGTGTGTGTGTGTGTGTCTGTTAGTGTGTGTGTCTGTTAATGAGTGAGTGTGTCTGTTAGTGTGTGTGTCTGTTAGTGAGTGTGTCTGTTAGTGTGTGTTTCTGTTAGCTAGTGTATGCATATCTGTCAGTGAATGTGTGTGTATTTAAAAGGCAGGGTGGGGGGAAGGGTTGGGTGGAGGTGGCATGGGGGGAGGAGGGCGTCTGAGTTTTGTCCTGCCTAGGGCAGCACAAAACCAGGATACACCACTGCGTGGCAGGAGCATTTGGCCCATATAGGAGCGGTCCTGGACAGGATTAGGGAAGCTGGTCTGACTTTGAAACCGGCCAGGTCCAGTATAGGGATGGCCGAGGTACAATACCTGGGTCATTGGGTGGGCTGTGGTAAGCAAAAGCCCGAACCAGCTAAAGTAGAGGCCGTAGCCCAGTGGCCCACCCCCAGGACTAAGACCCAAGTGTTAGCGTTTCTAGTGACGTCCGGGTATTATAGGAAATTTGTTCTTAATTATAGTGCCCTGGCCAAGCCCCTCACCGACCTGATCCGTAAAAACCTTCCCCGCCAGGTAACCCGGACCCCGGAGTGTGAACAGGCATTCCAACATCTGAAAAATGCACTTAGAAATGCCCCTGTCTTGGCAGCTCCCAATCCAGCTAAACGTTTACTTGTCCACACAGACGCTTCTATGTTTGGATTGGGGGCAGTACTGAGCCAAGTCGGGGCCGATGGCGGAGAACATCCCGTGGCTTACATCAGCTGCAAGTTACTACCCGGAGAAGTAAGCTACACCGCCATCGAGAAGGAATGCCTGGCTGTGGTGTGGGCCCTAAAGAAACTGCAGCCGTATTTGTATGGACAGCCCTTTTCGTTGCTCACGGATCACAACCCGTTAGTATGGCTGAACCTGGTGGCTGGGGACAATGCCAGGCTGCTGCGCTGGAGCTTGGCGCTGCAGCCCTTTGACTTTAACATTCAATACCGCCTGGGCAAACAGAATGGGAATGCTGACGGCTTGTCAAGACAAACTGACCTGGAGAAATGATCCGTGAGCTCCCGGACATCACCAAGCCGATCCGTGCTGGATCAGACTGTGTATGCCGGCTTGTGGGCAAGGGGCATACCCAGTTCCCTCCATGCCAGCGAACTAAGCTGCATCACCAATTCCCCCCAGGAGCTGTTCTCCCAGCATAGGCATCCGTAGGGCCACTCTGGCTTGTAGTTCTGTAACCTCCGGTTAAACTCATCCTCCACCTTGAACGTTGTCCAGGGACTCGCTGGCTCTATATCGCTCCATAATAATTCCGGTGTCTCCAGGGTGCTGTTCCTCTCACACCAAGATGCCATCCTGTAACCGCTGGCGGTTCCCTTATTTACCACTATAATGTCTTAAAGCATAGAACTTAGTAGGGCTAACCATACAGATATCTTAGCCATAATTTTATATAGTGTAAGAGATCCTCTATTTAACATATATAAATAATTGAGAATACAATATAAAATAAGGATTGTCTTGGAAGCAAGATTGTCTTTTGGATATTTATTATATAAAAATATAAAATCCATTATAGCAGAGTTTATAAGATTAAATTACATGCTTGCAAATATCATTAATAGGTTAACATACCCTTCTGAGCATGTCATCATGTCAGCCTCTCTGTCATTTTAAGATGGAGCAGCGTCTGTCTCCAAGTCTCTCCTCTGTGTTCTTAACATTTAAAAGTACACCTATTTATACCTTAGGTGTCTCCATTTTGGGGTTATTGTAGTTCTTTTACTGTATTCATTTTAGGACCTCCCTTAATTTGGCAAACATACAAGGCCATAACTAAAGGGTGTATACGTCATGGAAATTTTCCTGACTTAGTTCAAGATGGCATCTTAAAGTCTGAATAGGTTATCTGTTGTTTATACTAAGTCGTAAGTGTACAGTCGTGGGAGATTCCCGGATTTGGGGAAGTTCCATTAACTTGGGGTTACCACAGTATATTGTGTACTGCAAGTGTCGTAGTATAGCCTTGAAGCTTGTTTATGCATTATTGTTATTGTAATTCGTCTGGGACAAAATGGCGCAAACATATTATGCACTGAGGTTATTGCTTAAAGAAACAGTTAAGAAAAACAATATGTTCCATTTCTAACACCTTGTCAGTTTGCAATATCTCTTAAAGACAAAGTACACAGTTTAAGAAATACAACATTTCATTCTAAAACTTGTAATATTTGCATTTGCCCGTAACACCCTCTCCATTAAACTGTGGGCATTGTAGCGCATTTCTTCCTTAAATTAGTAAACCAAAGTTCTCCAACTGTTTTTAGGTTTTTTATGCTCCCAGCATCTTAGATCATTGTTGTAACAGTAAAATATCCGTAGTGTGATCTTTGCCTGTAAAGGTGGTTGATTAAAATGAGCAAAGCTTTTGTCTGGGAAAGAATTGAAAAGAACACCAAGTTCCAGAGTAAGATATACTTGGATGGATCTGGATACGAATTGTAATCCAAAGTTAAAAGTAGTAATTGTATTAGTAATCCAAAGTCTGTAAAGGCCTGTAGAAGTTTACATTCCTTAGATACATTGCTGGAGGTTGTGTTTGTAGAATACCCGGGTATTTGTTGTATAGTATTGGTTGTAGAGTCCAGCTTTCCAAATATTTGGCTAGAATTGGTTGAATCAGCATCATCTGTTATCACCGTGGTGATGGTGTTGGTATTTGTCTTTGCTTTTTATTTTGTTTGTTTTTTCCATGAAACATTTTTACACCGTTTATGATGTGTATAGATTGGATACTCTCCGATATTCTTTTACGGAATAAATTAATTGACATAATTTCCAAGACATTGTCTTAAGTGACATGGATCCCATTATAGTAAATGTTATGTTGATACAGCAATCGAAGTGGATTCTCAAGAACGCCTCTTTTTGCTGTATTGGAATCTTTGTAATATCTCAGTGATAGACATCTCACTGACATCAGGTGCTGTTGTGCTAAAAATGTTCACAGGTCAAATCTGTGGAAAAATCTTTACATTTGTTATAGTTTGTATAATAATGATAGATGAAATAGTAACATAGTTAATCTTTCTAGTGTTTTGTATTAAAGATAAACACCCTTGTATATGATTTAGATATATAAGGATAATTTGAAGCAGCAAAGTATTTACCTCCCTTGTTCACAATGGTATGTAAAATTACATTCTCTTTAAATGTAAAAAATACTCCTTTATTCAAAATCACCCAATATATTTAGAATAGCTGCTAATTGGAAATATGACGTTAATTATCTTTCTTTGACCTGTTAGGGAGAAGACAACTTATTCCCTAGTTATTATTAGTAAATGTAATAACTACAGTTATTAGTGGCTTAAAATACCAGAAACCCCTCAAATATTGTCTTAGAAAACATTTTTTTTTTTTTTTTAACCAAGATCTGAGAGCCATTGTGGAAAGTTACGTTCGTGAGATTGGATGCTTAACAATGTGAATCTTAATTGTTTAAGTATGTTTTTCAGTGGCTGTTGGATGTAGCTTAAGATGATTAGAATTTTTATTATTATTTCTAAAAGTGAGTTAAGAAAGCACTCCGATACAATATTGAATGTATTTATATTTTAACTCTACCTTTGTATAGGTGGTTTATGTACCTTTAACCATTACAAACCAAATTACATTTTCTTTGTATTTGAAAAACTGATAAAATATTTGATTACGTGTATTTTAATATATATACATAGAGTGGTATGGATGTTGAATTTATATCTTTGACATCTTTTCACCAGTTTGCAATAGGTGACCTAAATGATCAATTTCCAAATTCATCATGTATATCACCTGGATGGGTTAATCCATAATACTCTTTTACTTTCCATTGACTGGCCTTGGCTCTGGCAGACTGAATATTTTTATCATTATAAATAAACTTTATGATAGTTGAAGTAAAGTTTCTGCCTGTTTTAACTGTTTTTAACTGTTGAAGTATTTCACTTATATTAATTATACCACTCTGCAAACTTAAACGAATATCGAGTAGTTTCTGTTTTAATAAGAACATTTATATTTTCTTCTAAAGTTTAAACCTTATTCATTATTGCAGTTGTTATTGCAATCATATTATCTTTAACTATCATGATTCAATTATTCATCTTGGTAATTAGCTGTTATGCTCTTATACGTATGTTTAATATATTTGTTTGTAGGCCAGACTGCAGCTGCATATGGCATTTTAGCAATAATCTTCAATTGTGTTTCAGATATTCACAAAGTCTATCCACCTTTGTAATTAACACATTATGTGTTTCTTATACCATTAATTATAGTATCTGTATTATATTACACATTGTCACTGACACATTTCTGATACAGGGAAAAAAATAGCATGATTGCTTTAGTAATTATAATTTTTCTGTCCATGCACCAAATTCCTGGAAGTCCAGAATATAGCAAGAATCCTTGGTCTATGGTCCCAGGGAGCCATTTAATGTTTTGATGGGTATAGTTATCCCAAAAGAGCAAGGAGTACATTGGTATTTCTTTCTAATTCAAGTTCATATGCCACCAAATGTCATTGTAAAGTTCATTGTTGCAGAATATTGTTCCAGGATGGGTTTTCACTCCAGTAGGAAATCTATATTCCGCTTCTTCTAATCCTTCCTATTAACCACTTTTTCTGAGTTGTAGTTAACAATCTGTGTCTTGTACTGTGAGGTGCTTTGATAGTCAATCTGGTTTTGTCAGTACCATGTTCCATCTTGAAAAACAGCTGGGTGTTGACAGTTATCAGCCTTTATTTCTTTTTCCGGTCATCTTCTGTCTGGAGACATAATAACAATGTCCAGAATTAGCATAGCACTTCTTTTCAGCATAAGAAGGCTGTTTGCAGTAGTCACTTAATGATAAACTATATGGCAAAGTCTTTTCTTGCATCACCTTCATAGGTGCATCCAAAGTCTTTCACAAACATCTGTCCCATCTTTTTCTGTTTTCAGCATGCTTTGTCATCATTGTTGAGTCCATTATTAGGATTTGTGTCTCTCCTTTTGAAATAGTTCTTGGAGGTAGTCCTCATGATCAAAAGAACTTGTATAGTGTGTTATATAGTCCTGCTTGTTAACATAATCCCAATGCAGTTTTAAAACGACAGCTAGGGTTGATGTTATGATAATACTGCAGATTGTAAGAAGGAGACACCATAACCAATTTTCTAGCATCCTTTTGCTTCCATCTTTGCATTTCTTTCTTACTGTACAAGATAATTCAGGTTCAGTCTGTTTTCTCCAGAGTCTTTCTTATAATGATGTTGATGATTCATTTTTCGTTCATTCCATGTTAACTGTGAATGTATCACGTCTGTCTGTTTATCCTTCTCCTTCATTTGCAGGTTCAGATGTCAGCTCATGATTCCGTCTGTTACATGGCTATGATTCTGGTGGCTTTTCTGTCGTCCTCTGTTTGTTTTATCTTGCCATCTTTAACAGCATCCATTGTGTCAGTCAGTGGTTCTGTGAATGTCCTGTTAATATTTAGCAGGTTGTAAAATATCAAAACTTACTGTTCTCTGTTGGGTCTGATTGTTCTCTGTAGTAAAAGTTCTCTGTATCACCCTCTCCAGGACAAACTGGCCAACAGAAGGAAATAGGTGGTGGTGCAAGGCGAGATGGGCTGGAAAAAAAAAAATTCCCTAAATTTCTCTAATAGAACCAATGGTTCTAAGCTCTCCCTGGTGCAGAAATATGTTTGTCAGTGAAAAAACATGTAACATTTCATATTGTGTCTCACCATTTGTATCATCGGGTATGTTGTGAATGCTTATCTGTACCATAGGAATAAATAGATACCACTGTGTGGGGCAAGCAACTAGTAACTTGGTTAATAATCATTTAACCTCAGCATTCTCCCAGACCACAACCCCACTTCTTTGGGGGTGGTTGGGGCACTGAAATCCCAAAGTAACCCAAATGTGGTTGCCCAGTTTTAGGTTTCCTTTGCAGTAAGTGCAGGACCACCATCCAAATGGATGGTCCTGGGATTATCAAATACATACTAAGGAAGTGAGACTAGAAAACGTGGCATCAGAGGTTGCACTTCGCACAGGATATATCCAAGTAAACCTGGTACATGCATCAACACATACAAAAACATATTTATAACCATGAGATGTTGGCAAACTTCCAATATATAGTAATCCAAAAAGTATGTTAGATATTAATATTTCAATAAACAGTAAATCAGTAATGTGGCAATAAGCAAATGCTTATGATTACTAAACACATGAATTACAGTATTTCCCATATTGTGACCAACAATATTCCTTTTCAGGAGTCAGAAGTACATTACCTCTCTCTATAAGAGCTTGTCCTAGCCATGAAAAAGCATTTAGGGCAAGTCCATCTTTCCTCTATAGGAAGAACAACCAACATATTACCTTCAATGGTTATTATGTAATTAACCCCTGTAAACGATAGGAGTATTTATGCGGATACCAGGTGGATAAGGTCTGGATATCCTTGCAAGCATAAACTCTGCATCATGACAGAGAGATAGGGTATGCGATGTGATCCAGTGACAACACAGAAAAGCGTTGGTAGACACATTGCATCAAAGTGCCTGTTAATGACCAACTACATGAGGAGAGGGCCCATGCTTTGTTATAAGCATGTCCATACACATATTACAATGCCAGGCTTTCAATTTGTTACCACAAAGCAAAATGCAGTTGTGGATATAAACTCACGACGTATCGTAAGAAAAACTGTTTGAACACCAGACTGAGATTTGAGATCAGTGAACAGTGGACCAAAATAGATAAATGAAATCCTATCAATTAATATACTTTGTTTAAATTACTTTATTCTCCGTATTAACTATGAAATATTAAAGTTAAAACAATAACATTTAAAAGCCAACTTTTAGTGTGCATAGGAATTACAAGGCCGTTCATAATGTGAGATAAAGAACAGCTTTTTAAAACCGAATAGTCTGTGAACACAAGATGACCTTGCGCTGAAAACTCACTTGCAGGGGAAAAATAAAACCTCTTCTTTTTTTCTTTTTCTTTAGTAAGTAAATTAATTAATTAAACGTAGTTAGAACCTCCCTCAAAGTCCCGATTACTTTGCAAGAAACATGTCGTCCTTAAATACTGGGCAAGTCTATTAAACAGTGAAATAGCATTTTGACACTGTATATCATGTTGTCACAGCTATAATGTGCAGTATAACAAACTATTTATAAGTGTTGTGCAAACTGCTCATTAAAAGCCAGTGGTCTAGCGAGCTATAGAACTTTTATTTATTTATTCTTTAAAGCTCTGACCTCAATCGGCAAAGCAATATTGTAATGGTGTCCATTGCAATCTGCTGTCTTATTTGCTGCTCTTAAAAATTCTGAATATGTTCGGAGATTTCTTGGGCAATAATAAATCCCCCAAAAAACAACAACTTTGCATTTATGCTAAACCTGCCTGTTGTAAATGTATTCTGTATATTTCTTGACATAAGTACTTGTACTTAAATCTGTTTAACAAAGCTGTTTATATTGTGGTGTAAAATACATTTTTTATTATTATTATTATTTATTTTATTTTTTTAACTTTGCTTAATTTTTAAAGATACCTGCATATTTAATTAAATATCCTTTATATGTCTTTAAGGCATAAAATATCTGCAAATTAAGATTATATACAAAAATGCATGTCCTGGGTGTTCCTGTGATTCCTTTTCTATCATTTATCATATAAGTCTGGAATCTGATTCCTTTTGGGATAAGCACCCCTCTGAGCCCCCCAGTTTCCGAGGCTTCTTTGGAAGTGACCACTGAAAAGTATAGATTCTATAAAATAGATGTGAGGGGGCATTGGGCAGTAATGTTACCTTAATTATACTTTTCATATAGCAGATATGTGATATGCAATGTGATTTAATATATCAGAGTATTATCACTTTAATAGACACTGCATTTTTTTTATGCATTATTATTTATGCATTATTATTTTTATTTTTTTCTTAAATTTTAATGTCTGTTTAGAATATTGCAGGCTTTGCAATATCAAATTAATTTTGCAGTATATATATTCACAATGCTCTTACAACATATTAAAATTAGCCTCTTTCAGAATTGTAGAATGTGTGGTGGAACTGAATCCCCATATATGAGATTTGAAACTGTATTTTTGATTTCTACGCTGTGCCCTGATCAGTATTTATATACATAATTGCAGCAGCATATAGCTTTTAAAGAAGCAATCATTTCACCCTTCATGTGTAGTTGACTGTGGACTTTTTAAAACCTACTTTTTATTTTATTTTTTTTATAAATCCGTTTCTGGCTTTGAGAGAGCAGGCTGCTGAATGCATGTAAATGCTGTTATTGCCTAGTCTCTATACATTTATTTATTTAAACGTATTTTATAAAAACCTAGTTTATGAAATTCACTGAGATTACATGTGTCTGATCTGATTACAGTCAGTAGTACAATATAATTGTTCTAATTTCCTTACTGCTAGTACGGTGGGATAGTACCACTGATTTAAGTAAGATTTCCCTTTTAAAATTGGTGGACTTTAATCCTGCCATTGCAATAGACTAAATACTGTACCTGAGTAAGCAAAGTCATTATGTGCAGGAATTGTGCACTTTAAATAGTAGAATACTTATGCTATTCTAGTGAATTGGGCTGGCTGCTTAACACATCATTTAATATCTTTTGGTCACATTTAAAGCTGTAAATGTATTTAAAATTTTATTTAAATAAGCCTTTAATAATTTCAGTTTAAAAGTTATTAGAGATCCTGTATAGTTACAATTTTATTTAGCCCTGATTTATCTTACATATATATTATTTTTAATCATTTTATAAATATTTATTTTCTCAGAGCATTTAGAGAAGCAAAGGATGTATAACCACCTGTTGCCCTTTTTTCTAGGAGGGTAGTATAATTTCAACTCTATTTAGGAAAAAATATGAGCTAGTTAGCATATATTATATAAAATACATGCTGCAGTGTACTGCATTGTACGGCACTGAATTTATTTAAAAGCCTTGTCTTTCTCTTTATGGCTGTATGTAATAATGTTGTTCATAATTTGGAATATAAAACAACGACTTCTCAATTCCTTGGAATGTTTACATGTCTCTGTATCTCCGCAACCTTGGCTGGAAATTCCAGACTGAAAAAATAGTTATGCTGTTATAATTCCTGATTTTTAATCAACAGCTAGCGTAACTGACAATATGGAAAATATCACTGTTTTATAAAACTTTTCATATATAGTGGACATTAGAATCCAGAACGCAGTAATGCAATAATTAAAAATCCTCTCTGTCTGTTGCATGAATGTTTTCATTAAGCCATAATGCAATTTTCTTTGCATTCTTGGAATTAGACTTCAAATTTCATCGCTCTGTCTTATCACTTTTCTTTTGACAACATTTTGCATTAATCTTTTTCCTGCGAATGCATACTAAGCAGCTACAAAGAGAACATATCCCCCTGTCTGCAATCCACTGTCCTGGAACTAACGGGCCATGCTATGCTGGTGTATTAGGCATTTGTTCTATTATGATATTAGTTAAGATCCACAATTTCAGCATTGTATGCTAATTACGTTGTACCTGGCACCTAAACTCACAGTGCCTTGTTCACATTAAAATCATCTCTAATGATGAAGATCTCTCTCTGAGTCTGGGCTACAAATAGCTCAATAGATTCTTGATATTTCAAGACTTGTGCCATGACAAAGTATTGTGTCTTCTCTTACGTATAAGAGGTTACCTAGGTATTTATTTTATATTTAAAGCTTCCAAGTACAAAGTCCCTTCATGGTCGCCAATTGTAACCGCTGGTGGTTCCCTTATTTCCCACTATAATGTCTTAAAGCATAGAACTTAGTAGGGCTAACCATACAGATATCTTAGCCATAATTTTATATAGTGTAAGAGATCCTCTATTTAACATATATAAATAATTGAGAATACAATATAAAATAAGGATTGTCTTGGAAGCAAGATTGTCTTTTGGATATTTATTATATTAAAATATAAAATCCATTATAGCAGAGTTTATAAGATTAAATTACATGCTTGCAAATATCATTAATAGGTTAACATACCCTTCTGAACATGTCATCATGTCAGCCTCTGTCATTTTAAGATGGAGCAGCGTCTGTCTCCAAGTCTCTCCTCTGTGTCTTAACATTTAAAAGTACACCTATTTATACCTTAGGTGTCTCCATTCTAAGGTTACTGTAGTTCAAATATGAAAAAGTAACACTTCTTTTACTTTATTCAATTTAGGACCTCCCTTAATTTGGAAAACATACAAGGCCATAACTAAAGGGTGTATACGTCATGGAAATTTTCCTGACTTAGTTCAAGATGGCATCTTAAAGTCTGAATAGGTTATCTGTTGTTTATACTAAGTCGTAAGTATACAGTCGCGGGAGATTCCAGGATTTGGGGAAGTTCCATTAACTTGGGGTTACCACAGTATATTGTGTACTGCAAGTGTCGTAGTATAGCCTTGAAGCTTGTTTATGCATTATTGTATTTCGTCTGGGACAAAATGGCGCAAACATATTATGCACTGAGGTTAATGCTTAAAGAAACAGTTAAGAAAAACAATATGTTCCATTTCTAACACCTTGTCAGTTTGCAATATCTCTTAAAGACAAAGTACACAGTTTAAGAAATACAACATTTCATTCTAAAACTTGTAATATTTGCATTTGCCCGTAACAGTGTCCTTAAAGCGGGTGTGTAAGGCTCACAGTGGATACTGTGCCCAGTGCCACCACTCACTCACTGGTGTCACAATAGCTTGCATTTAAAAACAAAAAACTTTTTTCACTGTTATAGATTGAATAGCAGTCAGTGTCCTTAAAGCGGGTGTGTCAGCCTCACAGTGGATACTGTGCCCAGTGCCACCACTCACTCACTGGTGTCACAATAGCTTGCATTTAAAAACAAAAAACTTTTTTCACTGTTATAGATTAAATAGCAGTCAGTGTCCTTAAAGCGGGTGTGCCAGGCTCACAGTGGATACTGTGCCCATTTGCCCTGTGCCACGACTCATATCTGGTGTCACAATAGCTTAAGCTTGACATTTAAAAAGAAAAACATTTTTTTTCACTGTAATAGATTGAATAGCAGTTAGTTGTCTGCAAGCGTCTGGGTGTCAGGCCTCCTTCAGCGTGTGCTCTGCAGACCTCTGCCCGTGTACTTTGCCACTCATATCTGGTGTCTCTATAGCGTGCTTTTACAAAGAAAAAAAGTTTTTCAGTGTAAGCTAATAGCAGTCAGTGTCCTTAAAGCGGGTGTCAGGCCTCCTTCAGCGTGTGCTCTGCAGACCTTTGCCCGTGTACTTTGCCACTCATATCTGGTGTCTCTATAGCGTGCTTTTACAAAGAAAAAAAGTTTTTCAGTGTAAGCTAATAGCAGTCAGTGTCCTTAAAGCGGGTGTCAGGCCTCCTTCAGCATGTGCTCTGCAGACCTTTGCCCGTGTACTTTGCCACTCATATCTGGTGTCTCTATAGCGTGCTTTTACAAAGAAAAAAAGTTTTTCAGTGTAAGCTAATAGCAGTCAGTGTCCTTAAAGCCGGTGTCAGGCCTCCTTCAGCGTGTGCTCTGCAGACCTTTGCCCGTGTACTTTGCCACTCATATCTGGTGTCTCTATAACGTGCTTTTACAAAGAAAAAAAGTTTTTCAGTGTAAGCTAATAGCAGTCAGTGTCCTTAAAGCGGGTGTCAGGCCTCCTTCAGCGTGTGCTCTGCAGACCTTTGCCCGTGTAATTTGCCACTCATATCTGGTGTCTCTATAGCGTGCTTTTACAAAGAAAAAAAGGTTTTCAGTGTAAGCTAATAGCAGTCAGTGTCCTTAAAGCGGGTGTCAGGCCTTCAGTGTGTGCCCTGCAGACCTCTGCCAGTGTACTTTGCCACTCAAATCTGGTGTCACAATAGCGTGCATTTAAAACCAAAAAACTGTTTTCACTGTTATAGATTGAATAGCAGTTAGTTGTCTCAAAGCGGGTGTGTCAGCCCTACAGTGTGTACTCTGCCAGTTTACAGTGCCACTCATATCTGGTGTCACAAAAACGTGCATTTAAAAACCAAAAATCTTTTTTCACTGTCATAGCAGTTGAATTGAATAGCAGTTAGTTGTCTCAAAGCGGGTGTGTCAGCCCTACAGCGTGTACTCTGTCAGTTCACAGTGCCATTCATATCTGGTGTCACAATAGCTTGCATTAAAAAACAAAAAACTTTTTTCACTGTCATAGCAGTTGAATTGAATAGCAGTTAGTTGTCTCAAAGCGGGTGTGTCAGCCCTACAGCGTGTACTCTGTCAGTTCACAGTGCCATTCATATCTGGTGTCACAATAGCTTGCATTTAAAAACAAAAAACTTTTTTCACTGTTATAGATTGAATAGCAGTTAGTTGTCTGCCAGCGGGTGTGTCAGGCTCACAGTGGATACTGTGCCCAGTGCCACCACTCACTCACTGGTACCCGGACGAAATTTATTTTCACAAAAGGCAATCCCCAACCTGTACTCGATTGTGCAAAAGGAAATAATGGCATGTCTGGCACACAGTGTTGGGGCAAGGGTCCATCTGACCACTGATACCTGGTCTGCAAAGCATGGTCAGGGCAGGTATATCACCTACACTGCGCATTGGGCAAACCTGCTGACGGCTGCCAAGCATGGAATGCGTGGCTCTGCAGAGGAGTTGGTGACACCGCCATGACTTGCAGGCAGGCCTGCTGCCACCTCCTCTACTCCTCCTACTCCATCCTCTTCCATAACCTCCTCGGCTGAGTCCTCTTCTGCTGCTGCGTCTTGCTCCACATCAACGGATAGGGGACGTAACAGGGATTAAACTGATAAGAATAGTACTACTTAACACACCACTCCTATCTGGTGGCACATTAGATTGCACGCGCAGTGCCCCAAATTTGTTGTGATCTGTGACTAAGGTAAATGGTTGTCCATACAAGTAAGGTTGCAGCTTTTTGAGGGCCCACACCACCGCCAGGCACTCCTTTTCAATGGCAGTGTATCTACTTTCCTGGGCAAAAGTTTCCGGCTTAGATAAGCCCCGGGTTGCTCGCC
>OW240918.1:156617193-156635308 GCA_933207985.1 Pelobates cultripes
GAGCGTTTGCTCCTTCCACCATGTACATTACATTAAAGGACCACTATAGTGCCAGGAAAACACACTCGTTTTCCTGGCACTATAGTGCCCTGAGGGTGCCCCCACCCTCAGGGTCCCCCTCCCGCCCGGCTCTGGAAAGGGGAAAAGGGGTTAAACTTACGTTTTTCCAGCGCTGGGCGGGGAGCTCTCCTCCTCCAATCCTCCTCTTCTCCTCCCCGTCGGCTGAATGCGCACGCGCGGCAAGAGCTGCGCGCGCATTCAGCCGGTCACATAGGAAAGCATTCATAATGCTTTCCTATGGACGCTGGCGTGCTCTCACTGTGAAAATCACAGTGAGAAGCACGCAAGCGCCTCTAGTGGCTGTCAATGAGACAGCCACTAGAGGATTAGGGGGAAGGCTTTCTCTGAAACTGCTATAATTATGAAAAAATGGGTTAACCCTAGCTGGACCTGGCACCCAGACCACTTCATTAAGCTGAAGTGGTCTGGGTGCCTAGAGTGGTCCTTTAAGCTGCAATGATTTCATATAAATGTGTAGCCACAATCTGATACGGAATGCTGTAGTACAGGTTTATATCACAGATCCCTGACCTGCGTGGGATGGGCAGTCTGGTTCACTTTAAACTGTTTGTGTGTGTCTGTGCTTTATTTGTGCTTATTATTGTGGCAAATAGCGATTGGTTGTCACAGTTACAAACTTTCTTCTAACTCCTATAGCTCTTCATAAAGGGAGTGTTCTGTTAATGAAACCAATGCTTCCTTTGACTTCATTCCTTTATCACTTGGCATCAACAGAATTTCCTTATAACCTGGATGATTTTTTTATTACAGACGGGGAACTGGACCTCAGGTGCAAAATGCTGCACATACAGTGTCTATTAACCATGACCACTTCAAATCGCTGAAGTGGTTATAGTGCTTGCTGTAACCTTTTTAAGGGAAAAATTGCAGGTGAAGCAAAATAGACCCAAAATGTAGGGTCTGTCCCTGTAAGAGTGTAAAGGGCTGTGATTTAAGTAAGGGAATGGGGGAATGAACCTTCCATTGCCAAGGAAACAGACAGTCAGCCACGTATTAGTATATTATATTGCCAATCAAACTAGCCTGCAGGAGGACAGGGAGAGAAAAGTAAGTACAGTAGTTTCTTGCTGTCATGAATCACCTCCCCTCCTCCCCAAGCCACCTCCGATAGGTACATTCTGGTTATAGGATTGACGGGTTAAGCGGTCCGTTGCAAACAGCAAAAGTGGAGTTCGTGCCTAGCTCTCCCTATATTCCCCTCTATCCCTTTACATAGTCCATCTGCCCATATTTCCTCATCACTTGTGTCCCTCTGTGAATGCTGCATGATGTGTTTGGGTACCGAGGATTGTTCGCATACTGAGACACTTTATGTGAAATTTTAGTTCGACTTCCAATTTGTTCGGGAACGTTCACGTTACGATGTTCCACTGTACCTGTATTTGTGAGAAATCCATGTTCGATCCAGGAACTGAATGACTGTCCCTTTTACTGCCTTACTTTTACTGAGGTGACTTCTGTTTCCACTTCTCTAATGCAGTGTGTAATGCAGTTATGCCAGGACTCAACTGGGTAATGTCAGGTGTTAAATCTTCATACAGTTAAAGAAAAGTTATTACAAAATAATAAAACCAGCCTTTAATTGAAAAAGTTAATTCACAGTTTTAAATATATACCACAAAATAAAGAACACTGTAAAAAACATGCAGTTTGTTAAAGAAAAACCACTTGCAAAAGCTGCAGACTGACTCTGCAGCATTTGCAAGGCCTCCCCTCATTCCCTGACCTAGTTTCAGTTCGTGTCGGAAAATACACCTCCAGCCCGGGGCTTCTCAATGAGAAGGGTGGAAGGCAATTCATTCGTTCTGTGGAGGTCGTGGAAGACAACCTTCCTGGCTGCCAGTCGGACTATTATAAGTTTCTATTGAAATCTGCACATTTACAAATGGGAAAAAATGAAACCCCAAATACATAAAGCACTTTAGTGAACTGTGCTGCTTTGAGTGTGTGGAGTGTACCTTTATTTTCTACTACATAGTAACAGCTTGGGGGTTTTCTGTGAAATGTTTCAAAACACTGAAATGAGGAAAAAGAGGGGGGGGGGCACAGCCTGTCCTGAGAGAGAGGGGACACACAGCCTGTCCTGATAGGGACGCAGCCGTCCGATAGAGAGGGAGGGGGACACAGCCCGCCCCGACTGAGGAGGAGGGGGGGAACACGGCCCGTCCTGATTGAGAGAGGGAGTGCACGCCCCAACCCCGAAATGGCAGGGAGGAGGGCCGCCCGTCCCGACAGAGAGGGAGGGACACAAGCCTGGTCCCATTGCAGGAGCAGGAGCCGCCTCCGTCCTGATAGAGAGGGGAGGGGACACAGCCCGGTCCTGATAGAGGGAGTGTATCACCAGCCCGGACAGAGAGGAGGAGGACAAGCAGCCCGTCCTGATAGAGAGAGGGGACACAGCCTGTCCTGATAGAGGGAGGGGGACACAGCCCGTCCTATTAGAGAGAGGGAGGGGGGGACACAGCCTCGTCCTGGATAGAGAGAGGGAGGGGGACACAGCCCGTCCTGATTGAGAGGGAGGGGGGAACACCGCCCGTCCTGGATTGAGAGGGAGGGGACCACACCGGCCCGTCCCGACTGAGAGAGGGAGGGGGACACACGGCCCGTCCTGGTATAGAGAGGGGAGGGGGTGGCAGGCCGCTGCCCCACCTGATAGAGAGAGGGAGGCGGGGGCAGCCAGCCTGGGTCCTGATAGAGAGAGGGAGGGGGGACAGCCTGGCTCCTGGATAGGGAGGGGGGACACAGCCCGTCCTGATAGAGAGAGGAGTGGGGACACAGCCCGTCCTGGATAGAGAAAGAGGGGGTAATACCCGTCCTGGATAGAGGGAGGGGGACAATAGCCCGTCCTGATAGAGAGAGGGAGGGGTGGGGGGACACAGCAGCCTGTGTCCAGAAGCATAGAGAGGAGGGGGGACAAAGTGTTCGTCCTGATTGAGAGGGAGGGGGGACACAGCCTGTCCTGGATAGAGGGATACCCACTCTGTGTTTAGTGTGTGTGGGGGGACCGTTTGCTCTGTCTCTTCTGTGTGTGGGGGGGAGCATTTGTTCTGTGTCTAGTGCGTGGTGGGGGGCAGCGTGCGCTCTGTGTCTAGTGTGTGGTGGGGGGGAGCATGCGCTCTGTCTCTAGTGGTCGTGTGTGGGGTGTGGGGAGAGAGCGTTTGCTCCTTCCACCATGTACATTACATTAAGCTGCAATGATTTCATATAAATGTGTAGCCACAATCTGATACGGAATGCTGTAGTAACAGCTTGGGGGTTTTCTGTGAAATGTTTCAAAACACTGAAATGAGGAAAAAGAGTCGACTAAGTCGTATTTGTTTTAGTGAAAGAACGTCTTATTAAACAAGTTGAAATATTCTGTGTCCTGGAGTCTGAACACAAATTGGTAACCTCAGCACTGATTATTTGTGAGCCTGTCAGAAGTAGAGGAAGAGAGGCTTAGGTTTTCTGGAAGTCACCATTGATCTAAACCGGTCCTTTTCTTCCTAGGATGTGTTTCTCATGATCCGCCGGCACAAAACAACAATTTTTACAGATGCCAAGGAAAGCACAACAGTGTACGAGCTGAAGCGGATTGTGGAGGGGATCCTGAAACGACCTCCTGAGGACCAGCGACTATACAAGGTGAGAACCTCTAGCTTGCTCTCTTACTAGTGGGCGTTGTCTCTCTTGGCCCGTTTAACTCTGTCCTTCTCTGTTCTAGGACGATCAGCTCTTGGATGAAAGTAAGACACTTGGTGACTGTGGCTTCACCAGCCTGACTGCTCGGCCCCAGGCCCCAGCTACAGTGGGACTGGCTTTCCGCAGTGGAGGTAAGTTACTCAGGGTGGTGCCCACTTCTGTCTAAATGAGTAAATGTAATAAACTCCTCCCTTTGCTATGACTTTGCTCTGTTTTGCAGGTGATGCGTTTGAGCCTCTTCGAGTGGACTCCTTCTCCAGTCCTCCCGAGCTCCCTGATGTAATGAAGCCACAAGAGACAAGTGGCAGTGCTAACGAGCAGTCAGTGCAGTGAGATCTAGAGTCTGCATCCCCCAGTCCACCTCCTTGTTTCTCTGTCTCCTCGAGGGGGCATACTGCAATGTTTGTGCTGCCTCCAGCTAGCGATGGGGTTAACAGATTTCTCACGCTCCATTTCACCTTGTGTATCTCCTCATTGTACGACTTGGCTCCCCCTTTAAGTTGCCCAAAGAATGGAAGACGTGAAGATGGAGGGCACTCTTCTCAAACCACCCTGCTGGGCATAAACTCTGGAATCCTGCTCCACGTCCTGTGATTTCCCCCAAAGCCTCCCTCTTAACCCCCCTCCCACCGCCTTTTTTTTTTTTTTTTTTCCTTTCTCCCTGTTCTCCGTTTTGTTTGGGGTGGGTGATGTTCAATTTTGTTTTTTGGTTTTTGTTCTATTTTATTTTTTAAAACATAATAAATTTAGTTTTGCCTGATGGATGCTGTGACTCCTGTGTTTTGTGTATTGTAATGTCAACTCTGCAAAGCAATCACTAGTGAGGCCATAGGTTTGTTTGAAATGAATAGTTGAACAGCCTAATTTCCCAGAGTTGATTTCTCATCCGGTATTAACAGAAATAAATGCTGCCTTTAATTAGCTGAAATGTGTCTGAATGTAAAGTTTGATCTAATAAGCAATCCTGGACATAGTAAAGTGACACTATAGGCATTGTAACTACAACTACTTTTTATCATTCCATTCAGTGTTAAACAGATTTAACATCCTCTGCCGTCTTAAAAAACCTGAACAGCACACAATGGGTGGCTGAGAGTGACTGCTGTCAGCCTATCATAGTGCCCATTGCTGGTATAAATCGGTATTAGAAGGAAATGCGTAATCTGTCTTAGCCACACCTCTAGTGGAGGCGGGGCTATGGGAAGACAGGGACCCTCAATTTTTTTACATTTTTTTTTTTTTTTTTTTAACTGCTTGAAAATGGTTTACTACTAAATGGAGGGATAGCGCCAGGGGACTCCAGACACTATAACCACTTCACATAGAGGAAAATATAATTATAGTGACTTTCAAAGGACTTTAATCATATGTTTAATCATAACCCTTCCGAGCTATACATGGTTACATAGCTGAAAAGAGACTGGTGTCCATCAAGTTCAGCCTTCCTAATATTTGTTTTTGCTGTTGATCCAAAAGAAGGCAAATAAACAGTTTGAAGCACTTCCAATTTTGCAGCAAACTAAGGGGTACAAATTAAATTTTGACCCCAAAATGGCAGTGAGATTAATCATTGGATCAAGACACACCCTACATTGAAAGATTATATCCTTGAATATTCTGTTTTTGCAAGTATGCATCTAGTAGCCGTTTGAACATCTGTATGGACTCTGATAAAACCACTTCTTCAGGGAGAGAATTCCATATCCTTATTCTTACAGTAAAAAAAAAACTTTGATTTGCCTTAGACAAAATCTTCTTTCTTTCAGTCTAAATGCATGACCTTGTGTCCTATGTAAAGTCCTGTTTGTGAATAGATTTTCACACAATGGTGTGTATTGGCATCGGATATATCTGTTTAATGTTGTTATATTCCTTCTGAGGCAATGTTTTTCTAAACTAAAGAGGTTTCAATTTGTTAACCTTTCTTCATAGCTGAAATATTCCATTCCTTTTCTTAATTTTGTAGCCCTCCTCTGCACTTTTTCTAGTGCCATAATATCCTTCTTTAGAACAGGTGCCCAAAATTGCACAGCATATTCAAGATGTGGTCTTACCAGTGATTTATAAAGAGGCAAAATGGTATTCTCATCCCAAGAATGAATGCCCTTATTCATGCATGACAATACCTTACTGGCCTTTGCCACTCCCGATTGACATTGCACATTGTTGCATATTTTGTTGTGGTGAAAGGAACCTCGCCACTGGTTCTTGGAGAGGCCTGTTTGCCAACCTCTTGCCTAAGGTCTATGGCCCATGTGTTAGACTTTGGTCCACTACTATTAAAAGGCTTTGTGCCTTTTGTACTGTATCGTTCGGTATTTGGGGCTTGCTGAACGGATCAGACTAATGCTGATCGTATACCGAACACCCAAAACAGTCCTGTGCTGCTTATTAACCCCTTTGACCTCGCTAACCGCAACGTTCTAAGTGGTTAGCTGGGTGGCCGTTGTTCATTTGTGTGAACACGTGGCGGCGTCCATCTTTAGCCGCGAACACATACCACAGTGTTTGGTTGTCGAGTGCATGAAACTATAATCGTGAACATCGCTGGGGCTTCCATGGAACTGAACCCCTGAACTGATCTGGGTGATATTTAGATATGTTGGTCCCCCAGATCGGGCCTATCTGGAGATATGACTATAATAGGGTTTCCATGGGTTTTGGGCGTACTTTTGAGGTACTGCTGAAATGTGTGGGTTTTTTTTCCACTCCATTATCTCCCAGGCACAGGCAGGATTGTCTCATTATGTATGGGAGTGTCCTGGATCTGAGAGTCAATGTCATGGTGTATTTGTTTCCATTGGGGCTTACTCTCAAGTCCAGGGGGGAGTGCACCTTGCATGAGGACTTGCATATAAGGCCAATTGTGGCTACCAATAAAGAAGTCCCTCTTCACCCTCAACATAGCCTCATGTCATGTGTGGAGGGGAAAGCTATATTCACTCTGGGGATTGCTATATCACTATGCTCCCTTGGGATTATAATCACTTGCTCTTTTAAAAGCATATTGCTACAGTCTATTGGAGGAGAGGTCTACTCCCTGGACTTGGGTCCAGGGTGGGTGGAAGACAGCGAGACCCAAACCAAGCTGTAACGCTGGAAGTTGGGACTACAGTGCTGATGGTGTCTGGTGGAGCGCATATAAGACCAGTTGTGGCTGCCATTAAAGAGATTCATTTTACCATTCATGAAGTTTTGGCTCATATTTGGGTGTAATAGAGAGCTATATTCACTCTGGGGTTTGCTATAATCACTATACTCCCTTGGATCACAAAGATTGCTCTTGTAAGAAGTCTGCCCACTGGAAGCTGGATCCTAGTCTTGGGTCCAGGGTGGGTGGAGGACAGCAAACCCCAACCATGCTGCGGTGGTTTGTGGGGTTTATGGTGTCCGGTGCTGTGCTTATGGTACTCAAGGATTACTAGGAAGCGGCGATTGAAGGAGGTATCCAGTCTGGGTGTGGTGACATTTTGTCATCAAACTAATATGGTGACCAAGCTCATGAATGCCTTTCTTACAGGGCTTTATCCTTTGATATGGCAATTAGGTAATTCAATACCTTTACAAGTCAGGAAAGAGAGAACCACTTCCCCCCCTGTTCCTTCTTGGCTGTGCTACTGAGCAGACATGGGCTAATTTGTATAATGGTGATAATGTGAGTGAGATCTGGTGACTTTATAAGATTTAGTAGTTATTGTAAGTTAGATTGTTTGTTGTTGTTGGTATAATTAAATTGTGTGTCATTATTTGTATGTTGTTGTTTTGTCTCTGAATAAATATTTGTTAAAGTAGACGGACCATAGTTTAAATGTGTATGTTTATATAATAATTTATAGAGTTTGGTAAAATACTACACGGGGTACCAGGCGATCAGTCACAAAGGGGTCCCAGAAAAGAACCCCGAGGGACACCACATGACACCTCTATCCAGCTTGAAAATTTACCATTAATGACAACTCTCTGTATTTTTAAGCCAATGTTCTACCCAAGAACAAGAATGTTCATCTAGACCAATTTCTTTGAGTTTGAACACTAATCTGTTGTGTGGAACTGTATCAAATGCCTTGGCAAAATCCAAATAGATCACATGCACTGCAACACCTTGATCTATTCTTCTTCATAGAATGCAATCAGGTTAGTTTGACATGACCTGTGTGTGACGAAAGAAACTTTGCAAATGGTTTTTGGAGGGGCCTGTTTGCCAGTCTCCTACCCTGGGACTATGGGCCCCATGATAACCCATGTTCAAAAGTACTGTTTCTGCCCCTTGGACTTTTAACTGGAACAGATTCAAACATGTGGCAGCGGCCATCTTAAATTGTCCAGCAGGGTTTTGCCGTTAAGTGTATGGAACTGTTTTGTGTATGGGACCATGTGCACGGTGGGGCAAAAATAAGACTTCCAGTAAATTCCTGAATCCCTGGACCGATATGGGTGATTTTTTTGATATGTTCCAGAGTGGGGCTATCAGGGGATATGTTGTATTTTGGGGTGTGTAAAAATGTGTTGTTGTTTTTTGGCTAAAGGTAATTGAGTTAGTCCATTGTCTTTGTTAATTGTATCACAGGCAGAGGGGAAGGTTTGTGTACAGTAACTGGAAATGTTCAAGTGTAAAACTTTTTATTGGATTGTGAATTTCATGTCCTGTGCCCCACAATGTCCATCAGTGCTGTAACCTTGTGAGGAAAAACTGTATAAAAGAGCAGCTGTACCATTAAACCTTCCATTCTACTTCACCCTCAATTTAGAGTCCTATCTATTATTGGGGGAAACAGCTACAAGGGATTGCTATGCTCTTCATACTCCCTTGAATAATCATTAAGCTCTTGTAAGAGCTTGTTCCTGCTTTAGTCTCTGGGGAAAGAGAGGTTCACACACTGGAGCCTTGTCATAGGTTTCAGGCTGGGTAGGAGATGGCGAGACCCTGACTAAGCTGCTGTGGTTCATGAGGTCTGCAGTGCTTATGGTGTCAAGTGGAGTGCTTGGACACCCTCGGGAAGCACTAGGAGCATCCGTCAACGGAGGTACCCAGTCGGGGTACCAGGTGATCCATTACACTGTGCTTCATAAAACCATGCTGATTTTGCTGATAACCACGTTCTTCTCAAGGAATTCTTGAATATTGCCTTTCAAATACTTTTCCAGCCACAGAAGTTAAGCTCACAGGTCTATAATTTCCAGGCAAGGATTTTGAACCCTTTTTGAATCGAGGAACCACTTCTGCCTTCCTCCAATCTTCCGGAACACTTCCTGAAAGAAAATAATTTTAAAAGATTAAAAACAGAGGTTCACTTATTTCTACACTTAGCTCCTTAAGTACTCATGGATGAATACCGTCAGGCCCTGGAGCTTTGTTTATATTCATTTTATTTAGTTACTGCAGCCAGGGCCGGCCTTAGGTGTTCAGGCGCCCTGTGCGAAACAATCTTGTGGCGCCCCCCCCCCCTCACCTGTCTCTGTTTGGACCCCTTCAAACTATTTTAGGAGCATTCACAATCTGTTGCCTCCACCCCCTTCTACAAAACCACTGCACCTCTTAACCAAAATCCCTGGCCAGATCTTCACTAAGCCCCTGGCCACCACTTCATCAAACTCCTGGCCACCCCTTCCCCTTCATCAATGCCCTGGCCATCCCTTCGTCAAACTCCTAGCCACCCCTTACCCTTCATCAATCCCCTCCCACCCCTTTATCAATTCCTACCACCCCTTCATCAGTCCCCTGCCCCTCTCATCAATTCCCTCCCACCCTTTACTCAGCCCTCTGCCCCTATTCATCAGCCGCCTGACCCCCTAATCAATCCCCTCCCACCCCTTTAACAGCCCTCTGCCCCATTCATCAGTCCCCTGACCCCCTCACCAATCCCCTCCCCCTTTTATCAGCCCCCTGACCCCCTCATCAGTACCCTCCCATCCCTATCACCCACCTGCCCCTCTTTAATCAGTCCCATGCCCCCCTTTTCAACCCCCTGCTCCCCTTCATCAGCCCCCTTAATACATCCCATGCCAAATAATCCAACCCCTGGCCACCCCTTCATCAGTCCCCTGCCCCCTCATCAATTCCCTCCCACCTATTTATCAGCCATCTGCCCCCATTTCATCAGCCCCCTGATCTCCTCATCAATCCCCTCCCACTCCTTTATCAACCACCTGCCCCCTTTAATCAGCCCCATGCCCCCCTTTTCAGTTTCCTGCCACCCTTTATCAGCTCCCTTAATAAATCCCCTGCCAATTAATGCAATCCATGCCACCCCTTCATCAATCCCCTGCCCCCCTTAATTAAATTCCTGCACCTCTTCAACAAAACCTATTTAATAAAAAAGAAAAAAAAAGTCACTCACAGTAAAGGCTGCTGCTCCCTGGACTGAGCTGTCTCCGCCGATTGAAGAGCACCGGGTGCCGCCTTCACTCACTGAATTGGATCCTTCCGCGGTTCCCTCTGATGACAGAGCACGTCGACGTTACGCAAGTACGCGGCATAACGCCCCCACGCTCCTCCACCCTCCATACAGAAGTGGATTCCCGGCGGCGGCTCTCTGCTCATAATTTGCAAGTCAAGTGCAAAGCAGTATTATGCACTTGACTTGCACTTTAAATACAGAACTCGGCCGGCCTGCGAGCTGTGTTGGCCGCCCGGCGCCCCTGTTGCCATGGCGCCCTGTGCGGCCGCACAGCTCGCACACCCCTAAGGCCGGCCCTGACTGCAGCACATTGTCTTGAGTTAGCGAATTACAATTTTTTTCCAAGTTTGTAGCAGCAACCATTTGCACATCTATTGCCATAGGTTCTTCCTTGATATATACCTTCTAGCTATCCTATCCCCCAGCACTGCAGACCCTCGTTTAGGCGCAATCGATCACTGCTATAAACTCAGCCCAGTGCTCTAAAAACCCAAAACCCTCCCTCCTGCACCAAGACTTCAGCTAAGCATTTACCTCTAAAATCTTTAGCTGCCTTTCCACTGTAGCACGTGGCACAGGTAATATCTCAGAGAATACCACCTTGGAGGTTCTTTACTTAAGTTTACTAACTTATTCCCTGAAATCATTTTTTAGGACCTTCCATCTTCCTCCTACTTGGACCATGACCACTAGGTCATCCCCATCCTCTGTCAGCAACATATTTAATAAACATACCAAGTATCATAACCACCAGCTTGCTGTAGTGCTTATGGTGCCAGGAGGTCTCTTGTGCCTTCTACTGTAAGTAGTTAAACAGTTTTATGTTGTACCTGGGGTCTCTGCAGGCCTTGCTCCCCCCTCTACTATGCTCTAAAAAATCGAACATGGCATTTGTAACGGAGCTCCCTGTACTCTGACCGAGTACCCTCCGTTGATGGATGCTCCTAGCGCTTCCTGAGGACTCCAAACATTGCAGCCGACACCACAACCACCGCAGACTCCACAACCGCCGTAGCTTAACTGGAGTCTCGCCGTCTTCCTTCCACCCTGGATCAGCTTCTGTCCTCCAGGACCGTGTGGGGAAGACCTCTCCTCCAGGAGAGCGTAACAGGAACAGCTCTTAAAAGAGCTAAGTGATTAAAAGCTCAGGGGAGTATGCAGAGCATAGCAATCCCCAGTGTGATATAGCAGTTCCCTCCAATAACGAGACAAGGCTACGTATTGAGGGTCAAGAAGATCTGCTGTTTAATGGCACACACTCTGCTTTTATGAGATTCTGCCCATGCAAGGGAGACACCCACATAATTAGCAGTATAACCAATCGGAACAATATACATTCGGGGAAATTCTCATCCCTCAGATAATCACATAACATAATTAAAACAGAACAGTAAAAATACAGTTTTTATACATGTACTATAACTTCCAAACTACACATCCAATCTTCATAAAAATTACATATTTGGAATCAATCCATTAAGGGGAGCAACATATTAAAAAATGGCACAAATCAGACAAGGGGTTCAAAAGTTAGCAAAAGTGTCTTTTGGGGCCTGGCTGGCAGCATGGTTTTCTGGCCCAAACCGGTTTTACAGAGCCCTCTATCCTGGACAATGGGGAAAGTAATCCAATTATCCAGGGATAGAGGCAGACTCCATTAACCACATGTCAGCAAAAGACACAAAAAGACACAAAATACATAACTCCTATTGAACTGAACAGAACCCCCACATTCAACCTATCCCCAGATGGCTTGGATCTGAGCGCTCAATATATCCAAACAGCGCTCAGATCCCACAAATACAGTCAAATCGCCATACACACTAGGTCCATAGACATGGGGCAGAAGGCTGGCAATTAGGCTTCTCCATAACACAGGGAAGCAGGGCAATTTGTCAAATAAAATAACAGTTACAAATGGCAGTTTGTAACATATCTCCCCTTTTGGAGGGAGACTAACCAGGCACCTGACCTCCTGTCGGTCAGTGCCTAAGTTAGTCTCGCAGCCCACCCACAAATAACAAGTAGCAAAGTAGCCCCCCCACAATAAACAGTACTGGCCTGTAGGTTCCAGGTTGTAGGATGAAAATGCCGCTGGCCTCTGCCCTACCGACCCCCTTGTTAGAGGACTGGTCTGCAACCCCCTCTCCCCAGCAGAAGTGCGGGCATCAGGGCAGAGCGCCGCTGGCCTCTGCCCCCCAAGTACCACCAGCTATTTGCCCAGCTGCACCAGGAAGGCAGAGGATGCTGCATTTTCATCCTACAACCTGGAACCTACAGGCCAGTAACAAGGGGGTCGGTAGGGCAGAGGCCAGTGGCGCTCTGCCCTGATGTCAGCTCTTCCGCTGGGGTAGCCAGCAGAATGTCACGCTCTGTACAAGGGACACAGGGAGGGCAGAGGCCGACTGCACTCTGCCCAGCTGCCAGCTCTTCCGCTGGTATAGCCTGCAGGAAATCAGGCTCTGGACAAGGGACAGCTGCCCAGCTGCCAGCTCTTCCGCTGGTATAGCCTGCAGGACATCAGGCTCTGGACAAGGGACAAAGGGAGGGCAGAGGCCGACTGCACTCTGCCCAGCTGCCAGCTCTTCCGCTGGGGTGCTGGGAACATAGTCCGGCTCAGTAGCCAGGGGAACATGGAAGTCAGTGGGGGTTAACATCTCCTCTGTTAACCCTGGGGCCAAGTTAGGAGTTAGCTGGGGAGGGGAATTCGTACTTACCCCCTCTTCCTGTTGTCCCTGTGAGGGTAGTTGGGGATCTGGACAGGCTGTCCAGCATCCCTGTAGGTCAGGCACAGAGACCACGGTCCCATCTGCGCCATCTGGGAGATTGGTGTCTCCCCTTTGTAGGGTAAGCTGCCGCTGGGGAGATAGGGTGCTGTGCTCCTCTCCCTGAAACACAGGCTGCCGCTGGAGAGGGAGACAGCCTGTCTCCACTCCCATAACATTGTCCTGCTGCTGGAGAGAGAGACCAACTGTCTCTGCTCCCTGTAGGACACACTGCTGCTGGGGAGGAAGGACGACACCTTCAGCTCCCTGTAACTTGCACTGCCGCTGGAGAGGAAGGACGACACCTTCGGCTCCCTGTAAATTGCACTGCCGCTGGGGAGGAAGGACAACACCTTCGGCTCCCTGTAACTTGCACTGCCGCTGGGGAGGAAGGACGACACCTTCGGCTCCCTGTAACTTGCACTGCCGCTGGAGACTAGGTGTCCATATCCTCAACCTCCACAGTTGTTGCTCAAAGGCCATTGCCGCACTGTTCTCAGCACTCAACTGGCGCATTACTTGGTGGACCACCTCATTCGAAAGGTCTGGGCCATAGCAGACCAACCGCCTCTTTACCTCCTCAATGTAAGCGTCGTCCTCGTAGCGATGTATCATGTTGAGGTGCTCTTCGCAGGGCTCTATCCATCCCTGCTCCATGCTGCTGTAGTTAGGGAGGCTGCACAGTGGCTAGCGTTGCCCTCAATAACCTCTCATACGATACCAGTGTCTCCGAGCTGCTTCTCCTCGCACTAGGACGCCATCCCACCGCTGCCACCAATGTAACGGAGCTCCCTGTACTCTGACCGAGTACCCTCCGTTGATGGATTCTTCTAGCGCTTCCTGAGGACTCCAAACATTGCAGCCGACACCACAACCACCGCAGACTCCACAACCGCCGTAGCTTAACTGGAGTCTCGCCGTCTTCCTTCCACCCTGGATCAGCTTCTGTCCTCCAGGACCGTGTGGGGAAGACCTCTCCTCCAGGAGAGCGTAACAGGAACAGCTCTTAAAGAGCTAAGTGATTAAAAGCTCAGGGGAGTATGCAGAGCATAGCAATCCCCAGTGTGATATAGCAGTTCCCTCCAATAACGAGACAAGGCTACGTATTGAGGGTCAAGAAGATCTGATGTTTAATGGCACACACTCTGCTTTTATGAGATTCTGCCCATGCAAGGGAGACACCCACATAATTAGCAATCGGAACAATATACATTCGGAACAATATACATTCGGGGAAATTCCCATCCCTCAGATCACATAACATAATTAAAACAGAACAGTAAAAATACAGTTTTTATACATGTGCTATAACTTCCAAACTACACATCCAATCTTCATAAAAATTACATATTTGGAATCAAACCATTAAGGGGAGCAACATATTAAAAAATGTCACAAATCAGACAAGGGGTTCAAAAGTTAGCAAAAGTGTCTTTTGGGGCCTAGCTGGCAGCATGGTTTTCTGGCCCAAACCGGTTTTACAGAGGCCTCTATCCAGGAGACAATGGGGAAAGTAATCCAATTATCCAGGGATAGAGGCAGACTCCATTAACCACATGTCAGCAAAAGACACAAAAAGACATAACTCCTATTGAACTGAACAGAACCCCCACATTCAACCTATCCCCAGATGGCTTGGATCTGAGCGCTCAATATATCCAAACAGCGCTCAGATCCCACAGATACAGTCAAATCGCCATACACACTAGGTCCATAGTCATGGGGCAGAAGGCTGGCAATTAGGCTTCTCCATAACACAGGGAAGCAGGGCAATTTGTCAAATAAAATAACAGTTACAAATGGCAGTTTGTAACAGCATTGTATTCTGGGTTTACTGGAGCCGTAGCGGTGACCTTTCACGTGTCAGAGATTGGCTCTGGCATGGCTAGAGCCCTATCGGTGACCTTTCATGTGTCGGAGATCGGCTCTGGCGTGGCTGGAGCCCTAGCGGTGACCTTTCACGTGTCGGGGATTGGCTCAGGTGTGGCTGGAATTGTAGCTGTGATCTCACATGTCGGAGATCTTCTCGGGCATGGCTGGATTTGTAGCGGTGATCACTTGCGTGACTGGAGTCGTAGCGGTGATCTCTTGTTTGGCTGGAGCCGTAGTGGTTGTGACGGAGATCCAGTACTCTGATCAAGTACTTCTGCGAAGTCCACTTCCTCGCAGCTATCAGGGAACCTGGAGCACTTCAGAGCCAATCGCCGAGGCTTGACTGCGATCCTTGAGGGCCTTGTCCACCCTGCACCATGCCACTAGGATTATAGCCCTGGACACACTTTTCATCAGAAGAGCAATAGTCAGAGCTCTTTTCCTAAACACCAGACGACACTTGGTGAAGGTTCAAAACAACAACTCTTTTTTGTAAACACAGCATACATATTTATGCACTGAACAGCCTCATTTACATACAGTAGGGTGAATAGAGCACTATAGTACATGGAAGGGGAGGGCCACACAATAGCAAGAGCTGAGAACCAAATGGGAGACTGAGGAGGGACAGGGCAGCTAGTTTAAACTGGTCTGTCAGTGTCCCTGGGACAACGCCCAGCTGGGGAAACAATAGGACAGGAAAAAGGGGAAGGGGGAAAGGCACAGACCATTAATTCATTCAACATACCCTGTACAGGGTGCCAAAACATAAGAGAAAACTGGGGACCTACACATAGTGTCTGTCTTCCATCCCCATCTTCCATCCATCCTGGCAGACACCTCGACAGAGTTCCACAGAGTTTGTAAGCTTGACCCAGTCTGTTGTATGGAGCACTCATAGCCAATCAGTCTGTGGAAGTGTGGTTTGGGCAGGCCAGACTGGGCTTCACGGTCACCCTATGCCCCTAAGCATGGAAGTAGAGAAAGGAAGTTCCCCTTCAATCTGTCATGGACCTCTTCCCAAACCTATCCCTGTGACGAACCGAACCTCATCACAGGCTCCTGGAGGAGTCTGCTAGCCAGCCTCCTGCACCAGGATTATGGGCAATGCAAAATACACTGAAAAAAGGCTTGGTTTGTGCAATTTGGCATATTTTGTTCGGGAACCGAACAGCCGCACGAACCAGAGACCACCTGGGTGCTTGTTAAGCCCAATTGATACTTTGCAGCAAATTCCACCGCAGTGTTCTAAGTGTTCATCTGGGTGGCCGCATTTCGTATGAACGACCACAAGGTGGTGGCCATCTTGTTCCCGCGAATGCAGGTAACAGTGATTGGGCATAAATTTTATGGAACTAAAATCGGACACAGAAACTCCCGAACACTGCTGGACTTCCTTAATCGGCTGCGTTCGGTTCTATCCGACTTAGAAATGCACTGTTCGGTGAAAATGTTCCCACGAACAAGGGAAACATATTACACAAGTAACTTAAGGATTCTGTTCAGTGTTTTATGTACTTTTGTGCTCCCGAAAGAGACCGACCTGATTTCCTGGAACTGTTTTGGACACAGGACCATGTACACGGTCAGTCAAAAATGTGACTTCCATGAAAATCCCAAACCCAAAACCGATCTGGGTGATTTATTTTTTTTTTTTATTCTTTATTTTTATTGTGCTAAAGGTAACAAAGATAACAATACACTTTGCTTCGCCACGACAGCTGAAGCGAGCATTTCAATAACAAACATTTTCATGGCAAATCAAAAGAGCAAATTTTTTATGTTATAAAGAGAACACGTGAAAAAAGACAGTAGTTTATATCGCAAGACCTTCTATTATCGTTAAGTTATGACATACGGAGCTACGGCTAAGAAGGTCTTAGACAGATTAACAAGTTGGTATGTAGTGGTTGGAGATAAACTCCTAGGGATGGCCCAGGCCGGCGACCATTAGAGCTTGGTACAGTAGTGCTATGTTATACAGACTGCAGCAGAGGGGGTAACTCTGAAAGAACAGGCAGCATGTCTAAAGATACATTCATTGAGCGGCTTTATGGTAGCCTTAAGGGAACAGTCGAGTAAGCCACCCTCTCCTCTGCCTGAAACCACACAGTAGCGTTATCCTGTATATTAGCTAAAGCATGCATGTTGACAATGTACTATATATATATATATGTTTTAGTTAAAATTCCGATATACATGAAATATTTTAGGCACAGAGAACTGAGTATTGTATACAATATAAGGTGTGAACAGGCTAGGTCTACTCAATGCCGGCTATTGTTCGATCTAAATGTCCACCTCACTGCAGTTCCCTGCACAATGATAGCTAGGAAAAGGAGAGACAAACAGGAAATAAAAAAAACCAAAAAAAAAACCAAGGGACCAGGAGCATGGAAGAATGGTATATAAAATAAAGTTAGTATAAACTTGTTCAGTAAGTCACCAGTCATCCGATTCCCATGTTTTGGTAGAGCCAGGAGCATGTTGGTGGGTAGTGATGCGGGCTGTCAGCTCTGGGGGTCCTGAGTCTACCTCTCTGCGTGCATGGACGCCTCAAGCCCCATAGTCCAGTGTGCTTTATCACTTTGTCCACCGGCAAATAGTGGAGATGATCATCTGGGCCGTGGCCTATGAGGCTTCTCAGCGCTTGTGAGCAGTGCTGCCCAGTGAGACTTTCTCGGTATGGCCGTGAGCAGGTGAATTTTCGTGCCCCTCCGAGGTGTCGCACGCCGAAGCGTCGGCTGTGCAGTAAGGTGGGTTTGCTGCGATGTGGTGCCGCTTTCCGTCTGGGTGTTCGGAGTGGCAGCTGGTAAGTCGGGTGGCGGGGTGGGCGCTTATCTTTGCTTGGCCCCTGCCTTATGTCGTTTCGGGGAACTGCCGTTTCTGCTTCAAGTGGCAGTGTAGCGGGTGGGTGACTTGCTTTGGGTCTGCACTCTAGTCGCCTCCAAAAGTCGTCACAGACTCTATTGAACCTGGCCTCAAAGCCCTCTCTCCAGGCCTGCAGGCTCTCCTGGGATTGTGGCTCAGCGGCCATCTTGGTTACGGCATGCATGCTTTGTTCCGGCCGGGTACTCCCCTGCTGCATATCTGAGGGTTTCTCCAACTGGGACCGGGATGACCCCCACCGGTCCAGAGGGGGGGGATGCGGGGTGTTGGCAAGGTTGCTGCTCGGGTCGGATCCCGTGTCGGGAGATCGGCGGTTTCTCTTAGCCATCAGGCCGCCTGTCATGCTAGGCCTTAGGTGTGAAGTGTGGTGGATCTCGACAGAAAGGCACTTTTTTGGTATCCACAAGCTCCCACTCGGTGCAGCAATGA
>OW240918.1:156635408-156679341 GCA_933207985.1 Pelobates cultripes
TCTCCCACAGAGCCGAAAACAGCATCACGGACTGTCTAGCTGTCTGTACAGTCGGCACAGCACAAACAGCCTCAGATGAGCATATAGACTGCTGGGAGAGAGACGTTCACACTCCAGATCCCTTTGTGAGTGACTTTGATTTGATTTTTTATTCTGCATTTTTAAGTGATATTTACATTCAGATAACTCTTGTATCTCTGTATTCTATACATTGTATCTTTACTTTTTTGTTGGAATAAAATGATTTTAATGAAGATACCATTGTGGACCTGCTGATCATTCCATACCTCATATCTGGTTATGTTTTTTTTGTGTATCACTATTATGTATGTGGATTATAGCTTGTTACTAGAATATCTAGCTCATTAGGCAAGTTCCTTGGTTGTTTGATAGCAAGTGCCTTTACACTTAGCCTTCTTAAAGGACCACTCTAGGCACCCAGACCACTTCAGCTTAATGAGGTGGTCTGGGTGCCTGGTCCAGCTAGGGTTAACCCATTTTTTCATAAACATAGCAGTTTCAGAGAAACTGTTATGTTTATGAATGGGTTAAGCCTTCCCCTATTTCCTCTAGTGGTTGTCTCATTGACAGCCGCTAGAGGCGCTTGCGTGATTCTCACTGTGATTTTCACAGTGAGAGCACGCCAGCGTCCATAGGAAAGCATTATGAATGCTTTCCTATGTGACTGGCTGAATGCGCGCGCAGCTCTTGCCGCGCGTGCGCATACAGCCGCCGGGGAGGAGAAGAGGAGGATCGGAGGAGGAGAGCTCTCCGTCCAGCGCTAGAAAAAGGTAAGTTTTAACCCCTTTCCCCTTCCAGAGCCCGGCGGGAGGGGGACCTTGAGGGTGGGGGCACCCTCAGGGCACTATAGTGCCAGGAAAACGAGTATGTTTTCCTGGCACTATAGTGGTCCCTTTAAGAGCTAATATCTTCTGGACTTTTGGACTATCTCAGCACTATCTTGGTGTTTAAAATTAAGCAGATAAAATCCTTGGCTTTGTGCACATAGGGGGTTTCCTGCTAAGCGTGGACTTGAACTGGTACATTGTAAACTCTTTGGACTAAGTTATTTATCACTTTTCCACTGTATCAATTGAGGCTGGTATTCGATTATACAAGACATAATATCTCCTGTATAGCACCAATCTTCTAATACTCACTGCTCAGTAGATCTACCCCTGTCTTTTGCATTTTTTTGTATCCACTTTTATCGATATATGTTTCTACTCGATGTATGTGTGAGTGTAGGTATTTACTCCTGATTTAGGCATTGGACTTGATTAATTTGCCGTTTTTTCTTTCTTCATTTCGGTCTTTCGGCCTGCTTGCAGGGCTGCACTTATTGGCTGATATCAGGCAGAGTATGTAAATCTCTTACAATACTGCAAACATGGCATATGCACATGTACATAACTGCTAGACAGAATTCCAAAAACACATACACTCATGTAGCTGTCACCTGCCGAAAGTGCTGATGCTCACACCCTAGGCATCATGGGTGAGACCTCCGAAACACGGAAGTGCAACGGAGGTAAATGTTTGTTACTTACCTATGCTGAATTATTCACCCCAGTAAATTATGAAATAGCATTTTTATTTTTTTTATTTATTGCAGTCTAATGACAGATACAGGCAGATATAAACATGTTACCATGAGACAAATTTAGGTTCGATTCAATATGGGATAAGGTACATGTCTCAAAAGAATTGCACAATTTTGAATAGTGAATACATGAATCAGAACTAACAATAATGCTTAAATGAGGCCCATGTTTGTCATGTATATAATAAAAATTTAAGAAGCTATGCTGCATTTGGCCTGCCCTATACATTTCCACCATGTTACCATTACGGAAACCTTATCAGTTATAACAGGAACTAAACTGGATGTAGTTCTATAGATTAACATGGCTCCTCACACTGAAAGCTTCATTGCTATTACTAAAACCACTTTTATACATTAATTACATCCAAAGGGTAAAACATTGTGGGAGGATGAGAAACAAAACATAATTTCTAGCTGGGAATTTCTTGTCCTTTTTAATCATCTGGCAACATAGGGAAACTATAGTCACCAAAAGAACTATAGGGGCATTATAGTCACCAGAACTGGTGTGTATAGTCTGTCCCTGCAGGTATTCTCTGAAAATGCAGTGTATACATTACAGCCTCAGGACACCTCTAGTGACTGTCACTCAGATGGCTACTAGAGGTGCTTCCTATGTCAGTGCTGCACAATGTGCAGCACAGACGGTCAGCATCTCCACGCTCTTCATGGAGGCGCTGAACATTCCTCTTAGAGATGCATTGATACAATGCACCTCTATGAAGAAATGCTGATTGGCGCAGCGTGGTGTTTTGTCACATGTGTGCAATTGGATTGGAGGAGATTGTCAGTTTTGATGATTTCAGCCAAGAAGGCAGAGCCAGACACAGCGGTTTTGCACGCACTGGAAAAAAGGTGAGTAAATTCACCTTTTAAATTGCTGACAGGGGGCCGAAAGCCTAAATAGTAACTATAGTGACAGGAATACATCATGTTTGTACTCCTGTCACTGTAGTATACATTTAAGATACACAATCCTAATGACAAAATGGAAAACAGCTGAACTGGAAAAACTCTCCAACTCAGCTCTGGCATACCTTCCAACAATCGGGATGGGGAAATCGAGACTGGTTGGCTGGACCCTGAGAGGGTATCCTTAGTGACACAACCTGTGTCACTAGCGACGCCCATAAAGAGCATGTCTGGCCACTATATTGGTGGTGTGACTCTTTAGGGCTCTGGTCCCCTGTTTCTGCAGTGATAATGAAGCCCATGGAACAACGAAGTAAGGGGAGTGGGCCTTGACAGAGCCAGGAGTGGGCAGGTGCATTCAGTTAGGGGTTGGTTTAAGCTAATGGAGCTTGGGTGCGGGATCAAAGGGGGTTGAAATAACGGCCATCTTAGAGAGTGGCCATTTTAATCAGAACTTCACTTACCTGTCAGTTGTGTCAGGTCTGTGGGGTTTTTCTTTTTCTTTTGCTGCAGGTTCATGGCTTCCCTGGATGAGATCCTGGCAGGAGTGAGAGCAGCAGTGAAGGACCGAGGGCTGGCCTGGCTGCATGAACAACTGGGGGCTGCAGTTCCCCCTCCAGCTCCAGCGGAGCACAGGACAGCGCGAAGAGCACGGCCGCCCCAGCGCTTGAGTCCGGGCATGGCGCCCGCTCCACGGCGGCGGAGGAGCCCGTCGGCACCCAGCCAGGAGGCAAGAGGGTCGGACAGCACCGGGAAGCGGCCGGCGCCGCCGGTGCGCCGCGGTGCCGGTCAGGCGAGGACGGCCGCAAAGCGCGGGCCTGCTGGTAAACGCGCCCCACCCAAGATGGCGGCAGGCAGCACAGGAACCCCAGAGGAGGGCTCCAGCACGGCGGGAATGGCGGCCGGGAGAGCGGAGGAACACGTGGTCGGCAGCACTTCAGTGAGGCGTCCCGGTGAGTCCACTCTGGTCACTGAGGGGCAGGGGGCGGGCGGGACGCGGGATGTTCCAGCGCAGGCGGCCCCCCAGCAACCCAGGGGTGGCCTGGTCAGCGGGACCAGCTCGCGGGCGGCCTTAGGTGTGGCCGGGACGGGCGACAGTGCCAGGCATAGGGAGGAGGGGCGGCAGGAAGACGGCAGGATCGGACAGGGAGCGGCAGAGGTTCCAGCGGGCTGCCAGGGGGTGCACAGGGCATCTGAGCCAGGCGCAGCGGCCAACAGATGGCCAGGTACAGCGGAGAAAGGGGACACACGCAGTACAGCGCGGGATAGGGAAGTCAGGAGCAGTAGAAGTGGAAGGTTGGGCCCCTCAGGCTGCTCTCACGGGGGGCACCGCAGCGGGACCAGGGAGCGGGAGGAGTACAGACGGGAGCGGCGCAGCGGTGGCGCCAGGCCCGGCAGCAGCAGGAGGTCAGCTGAGCGGCAGTGGAGCAGGGACAGGAGTCCATCGCATAGCAGGCGCAGTGGTTCCAGGACCAGCTGCAGGGCGGGGAGAAGGAGGTCCGCGTCCAAGGACGGGCAGGGGGCGGAGGCGGCGCAGCGCATCTGGGTCCTCGGGTGACAGTGCGCTAGGACAGCAGCGGGCCCCCAGGAGCAGGGAAGCTAGGCCGGCAAGGCGGTGCGAAGCTTGGAATTGCAGAGAAGAGCGTAGGGAGGAAGGACGGGTAGGGGCCCAGCAGTACAGACTACCCAGGTTGTCTTCTCCTTACAGGTCGCGGAGCGCTACCCCTACAGTCCTGAGGAGGGATCAGGCGGATGGGAGTCGGCGTCAACCGGATGCTCCGGAGCCTGAACGGGTGGACGGAAGGTCGGCAACCCCGGGGCCTGGCACGGCCGGGGTCTCCAACGGTGAGTCCATATCTGCACAACACTCCGGACAGTTATTGGGCTATTTAAAAAACACTATTGGAGGCATGGTCAGGAAAGGGGGAATCACCATTACAGTTCGGAAAGGTATGGTCCCCTGACACGGCGGTTAAGGCAATAGGGGCGGGGGTCCAACCGGCGAGCGGAGGCGAGGTAAGCGAAGTGGTAGTGGCGTCCGGTGCGGCGGATGGGGGGGCTGAGTCGGCGGTCGGGTGTGGCGACATTTCAGACGCGGCACGTCAAAACGTACACGTATCTTTTGCGGGCCCCCTAGGTTGTCACCTGAAATTAGAGGTCAAAGAAAAGATTTGGAAGGGGGAGTTCATGGAAATTTTTTCTTTGCTCCCTTTGGAGGAATTCCTAGACTTGAAGGAGGAGGATAAGAAGGACGCCAAGAAGGAGGAAGAAGAAAAAAGGCGGAGGTATCGCAAGATACCGAAGACTTTGGGGAATTGGCTGAGGGCGTTCTGCATCCTGGCTAGTGTGATAGGGGAAAAAAGGCCAGGGAGCTGTTCGCAACTGTTCTGCTACTTGGATGGGATAGGCGATGCGTATCGGACGTATGGGGGCCTAGCGTGGTGGAAATATGATGAGCAGTTTCGGCAACGCTTGGCGGCCAACCCTACCATGCGGTGGGACCAAATGGACCTGCCGCTATGGATGAGGATTATGATGGCGCAGAAGGCTGCGCCCTTTCTCGGGGCAGCTGGGACAGCCTCAGGCGTGGCTGTGCCAGCGGGAAAAAAGAAGGGCCTGTGCTGGACGTACAACGAGGGTCAATGCAAGTGGGGTACTTCATGCCGATTTAGGCACGAGTGTTCGGGCTGCGGAGGGAATCACGGCGCCAGCAGATGCTTCAAGAAAGGTAAGCTCAATGCAGGGGGTGGAACCGCAGGGGTGGCGGCCACCTCGGCTGCAACTGGGGGCATCCCCAGTGAGGTTAGGCGCGATGTTGCCTTGGCTAAGGCAATACGCTAACCAGGAGGATGCAGCGTTCCTGTGGCGGGTTTTAGGGAGGGCTTCGTGATCCCCTTCACGGTTAAGGAACCAGGGGCGGTTTGTGCCAATCTTAAATCGGTGCGGGAACGCCCGGAGGTAGTGCGGGAAAAGCTGGCCAAAGAGGTCCTTTTGGGGAGGATGGCGGGGACGTTCACGTATCCTACTATAGCGGAGTTGCGGATATCCCCACTTGGAGTGGTCCCCAAAAAAGAGGCTGGCAAGTTTAGGTTGATTCATCATTTATCGTATCCTAAAGGGTCATCGGTGAATGATGACATCGACGCAGCACTCTGTTCAGTATCTTACACATCATTCGACAGGGCAGTCGAGTTGGTACGAAGAGCTGGGCGGGGAGCGCTGATGGCGAAGGTGGACGTGGAGGCAGCGTTTCGGCTGCTTCCCATACACCCGTCATGTCATTACCTCTTGGGGTGTTGTTTTGAAGGGGGCTTCTTTGTGGATCTGTGCTTGCCGATGGGTTGTTCCATCTCGTGCGCCTATTTCGAGAAGTTTAGCACTTTTCTGGAATGGGTAGTGCGACGGGAATCGGAGGGGGGCACGGTTGTGCATTACCTGGATGACTTCTTATGTGTCGGCCCTCGAGGCTCAGACCGGTGCAAGCAGATACTACGGGTGTTCCAATGGGTAGCGCAGACGATGGGGGTTCCTTTGGCGGAGGACAAGACCGTGGGACCCGCCACGTGTCTCAGTTTTCTGGGTTTGGAGATCAATTCGGAGATCGGGGAATGTAGATTACCACAGGACAAGTTGCACAAGCTGAAAGAATTGGTGCACACAATTGGGAGAGCACGGAAGGTGACGCTGAGGGGATTACAGTCTCTGGTAGGGAGCCTGAACTTTGCGTGCAGGGTCATACCCATGGGGAGGGTTTTCTGTAGACGATTGGCGCGGGCGACGAGCGGGATACGGATGCCGTCACACTATATCAGGGTTTCCGCAGACATGAAGGCGGACTTAGAGGTGTGGGATCGTTTTTTGAGCGACTTCAATGGCAAGGCCTTTTTTTGGGAGCAAGTGGTGTCTTCGGAAGCAGTGGGGCTGTTTACGGACGCTTCGGGCAGCGTGGGGTTTGGGGCTTATTTTGCAGGACGGTGGTGTGCCGAGGCATGGCCTGAGGCATGGAGGGCGAGCCCATTGATCAAGAATCTGGCATTTTTGGAACTCTTCCCTGTAGTGGTTGCGGTAGCATTGTGAGGAGCTGAACTAGCAAACAAGCGAGTCGTGTTTTATTCGGACAATATGGCCGTGGTGCAGGCAATCAACAGTTTGTCGGCATCTTCGCTTCCGGTCTTATGCCTACTGCGGCGTTTGGTGCTCCTCTGCATGTCTTCCAATTTAGTATTCAGGGCTAGGCACATTCCGGGATTCTCAAATGTGGTGGCTGATACGCTTTCTCGTTTTCAGTGGGATCGTTTTCGGGAAGCGGCTCCAGAGGCACGGGAATGCGGGCAGGCTTGCCCAGACGAGATGTGGCGACTCGGGACATCGTGCTTGGGGAATACATAAAGAAATCTTTGGCACCGAGCACGTGGTCATCTTATGCTAAGGTTTGGAAGGAATGGGAGGAGACGGTTGAGGAGGTAGGTGGGGACCTTTCGGAGGGCCATAGGCTGGATGTCTTCCTATGGTTGTTGTGCCGGTTGTTTGCAAAGGGGGCTTCGCCGGCCATGGTGGACAGGCATATGTCCGCCTTGGCTTTCTGGTTTAAATTCCATGGGTGGGAAGATTTGACAAAGCATTTCTTGGTTCGACAGGCGGTTCGGGGTTTTCGGAGGGGGAAGACGTCGACGGACGTTAGGAGACCGGTGTCTTTTGCGGTCTTACAAGGTTTGGTGGGAAAGTTACCGGAGTTATGTTCCTCGCCATTTGAGGTGGTCCTTTTTTCTGGTGCGTTTGTCTGGGCGTTTTTCGGGGCGTTTCGGATCGGGGAGCTGGTTAGCGCAAACAAAGTGGGAGTTGGTGGCTTGCAGCGAGAGGATGTGGAAGTTAAGAGTGATCGCGTGCAGATTATGTTGGGCCGATCGAAAACTGATGTTTTCGGCAAAGGCTGCTCCGTGGTGCTATTCGAGTTGCCGGGGTCAGGGTTGTGCCCGGTGGCCTGTGGATCAGGGTACCTGGGGATCCGTCCTAACGTTAGCGGTTGTTTTTTCCTGCACGCTGACGGCACGGCGCTGTCACGGTTTCAATTCATTAGGATTTTTCGTTTGGGCTTAGTGAAGCTGGGCCTGCAGCCCACGCAATTCGGGTCGCATTCGTTCCGTATCGGTGCGGCTACAGAGGCGGCACGCTTGGGTTTGGGTGACGAGCGGATCAAGAGGATTGGACGGTGGGAATCCGTGCGGTTTCGCTCGTATGTGAGGCCCGACGGGATGGTGGAGCTTTGAGGGGTTAAATGGCCGGGACTGGGGGACACTGGCTCTGCGGTGTAATTAATTTTGTCTCTTTTCAGGTTGGAATGTTTGGTTGCTGGGACACTCGTTCGTATATTGGGCACAGAAGAGGGCCGCAGTTCGGAGACAAGGAACACAACTGGGCTTTCCTCTGGAACGGGCGGTCTTATCCTGGTTTGGTTTTCGAGGTTTTAGTTGGCAGAGCTTGAGTAATGTTTTATTTACAAAAGTGTCCAAGGGTCCGGTTCCGGATGTTGTAGTGGTGCACGGTGGGGGGAATGACTTAGGGCTGATTCCGCAACGGGAACTGTTGCGGCGAATGAAGAGGGACATGGATCGGCTACGGGAGCTGGTCCCTGACGTGGTGGTGGTGTGGTCCGAGATGGTGCCTCGTTTTACATGGCGTCACGCCAGGGACCCTGCTGCGGTGGCACGATGCAGGGGGAAGGTTAATAGAGCTATGGCGGTATTTGTTAAGAGGATGGGGGGAATAGTGGTGAGGCATCGGGAACTGGAGGGCATGTTGCCAGGTTATTATAGGAGGGATGGAGTACACCTGTCAGAGGTGGGGTGTGACTTGCTGAACTTGGGGTTCCAGGAGGGCATAGCCCGAGCCCTGTTTCAGTGTGGTGGGGGTCGCACATGGTCTTAAGGGGTCAAGACAAGTGCTGTGGCGGAACAGGGCATGGTTAAGTTGGAAGTTATCAAGGAATTGGAACTGTACAGGCCAGGGCCTAGGCTGAAGTAGGCCAGACGGTGTCATGGTTGGTAGGTTCTAGCTCTTCGGTGGCGACGAACCTGGGGGTGTAGGGGTGTCTGGGTACACCCCTACAGTTATCATTATGATATGGGGCCTCGTTGGTAGGCCGGATGTTTACAAGTTTATTGGTAATTGATGTTAATTATGTTAATTATTGTTCATGTGGTAGGGTCATTGTCAGGGGATTGTGTGGGGGGATAATAAATAATGTCATTTATGACAATGACCCTAATTATGTTAATTTATTCATATTAATAAAGCTGTGGACGTTATACTCCAACAGTATTAAACGTGTCCGTGTATTATTAAAGTTAAAGTTTATAGCACATGCCGAATAACGACAGTGCAAATCTCATGTGGATTACTTGGTTATTTTCTTTTATGGGAAGAAGGGAATGCTTGACGGTGATACAGTTTACTACCGTCACACAGCCGCTGAGTAAATTTCTCCCTGAAAAAACTGACTGATATCTGGAGGCCTCCAGATCAAACTATCGCATTGAAAGCCCGTCTCCATTTGCATTGCAAACAAGCTATTCTGCATCAGAGGCATCGGCACTTTCGAATACCGACCTGAGGAAAATTCTACACAAGCTGCCCTCCAGGAAGAAATTGTCAAAATGCTCACAGAGCTAGATAAAATCGATCCAGGCGAAGATGTCTGAATTTGGATTCGGCCTAAGCTCCTTAGATGCAAGAGTGCAACAACTAGAATCCTCCTCTGAGGCCTACAGCTCCCAAATACAGCAACACATCGGTAAGTACACATCCAAACCTACCATGCTGCACAGATATGTTGAAGACCTAGATAATAGAGGCAGGAGGAACAACATCAGAGTGCGGGGACTCCCTTAATCCTACACAGGCTCAGAAAACATACACCAACTGCAGACAGATTTGTTTAACTCAAACCTGAAATGTCCTGCAGCGGCAACCATCAAATTTGACAGAGCGCACAGATCTCTCAGGCCACCGGAGAGATCGGAAGACTCACCCCACAACATTATATGCTGCCTACATGACTTCTCTCTAAAGGACTCTATTATCAAGAAAGCAAGAAACCTGCACTACGCTCCCAAGGGCGCAACCTACAAATATCCAAGATTTAATCATGGATTACCATACAAGGCCTGCAGGGCCCTACAACCCATTACCAGTCAGCTGAAAGACAGGCAGATCAGATAACCGATGGGGCTTTCCATTCGCCCTTACCGCAAACCACAGTGGAGTAACTGCCACCGTCACCACTGCAGAAGATGTCCCAACTTTCGTCCAAACCTTGGTACGGCGAGATGGGAGAAACTCCTGTTGCCCCACAACGCCAAAGAGAACTGACCAGACCCAGGAAGCAAAGAACTCCAATCAAAAATACATCTCGCATGCAGGGCCGGCCTTAGGCAATTAGGCGCCCTGTGCAAAAAGTCTTCACGGCGCCCCCCCCACCTCCCACCAAGTTGCCTGAATACAGTAACACACACAGGCACCGGGGACGTGTGTATCACGAGGCAAACAAGGCATCTGCCTTGGGCGCCACTTTGCAGGGGGCGGCAAAAAAAAGCATCCCTCCAAACCCCCAGGCAGATCCCTTGCTTGCCTCGCATCCTGGGGGGCTCAAGAGCTGACCGGCTGGCCACTTTTGAGCCCCCCCAAGGCTGGCAGCGGGCAGCGAAGGAGCATACTCACCTGAGCTCTTCCTGCTCAGCTTCCTCTGCGCCGCTTAATGAAGCCGGGAGCCAGAATATGACGTCAGTCCGGCTCCCGGCATCACTAAGCGCTGCTTACTCAGCCTGTGCGCCCCCTGCCTGCCTGCCCAGCAGCCACACTGGACTGCTGGTAAGAAATCCACTCCAGCTTTCCCAGGGAGGCTGGGTGGATTTAAAATAAATGTAAAAAATATTAGTTTGTGAGTGTTAGTGGAAATGTCTGTGTGTGTGTCTGTGAGTGTTTATTTTGAAGTGAATGTGTGTGTGTGTGTGTGTGTAATTGTGTGTGTCTGTAAGTGAATGTGTGTGTGTCTGTGAGTGAATGTGTGTGTTGGTCAGTGAGTGTATATGTGTCAGTCAGTGAGTGTGTATGTGTCAGTCAGTGAGTGTGTATGTGTCGTCAGTGAGTGTGTGTCGGTCAGTGAGTGTGTAGGTCAGTGAGTGTGTGTGTGTCGGTCAGTGAGTGTGTGTCAGTCAGTGTGTATGTGTCAGTCAGTGTGTATGTGTCGGTCAGTGGAGTCGTGCATCTTTCAGTGAGTGCTTGCGTCTGTCAGTGAGAGTGTGCATCTGTCAGTGTGTGTCCAAGTAATAGTGTATGTGTGTATGTCATTGTTTGTCAGTGAATATGAGAGTGTGTGTCTGTCAGTGAGTGTGCGTCTGTCAGTGAGTGAGCGTCTGTCAGTCAAAGTGCGGCCTTGACAGGAAGGGGTGGGGGAAATTTAAACTCGGTTACAGGCATGTACACACACACTCAGTTAAAGGCAGTCACACATACAGGCACAGGCACAAACAATGGCACAGCTACAGCGACACACAGACACAGTCACATAGGCAGTCACACACACAGACAGACACACAGTAACACACACATAGACAGTTATACACACACAGGCAGGCAGTCACACAGATAGAAAGTCACACACACAGGCAGGCAGTCACACACAGACAGATAGTTACAGACAGACACACACAGGCAGGCAGGCAGTCACATACAGGCAGTCACACAGACAGTCACACAGACAGTCACACAGACAGTCTCACAGACAGACAGTCTCACACACACAGGCAGTCACACACACAGACAGACACACACAGACAGTCACACACAGGGACAGACAGTCACACACACACACACACAAGGACAGGCAGTCACACAGACAGTCACACACACACAGTCACACGCACACAGGCAGGCAGTCACACAGACAGTCACACACACACACAGACAGTCACACAAACAGGCAAACAGTCACACACACACACTTACCTCTTTCCAGTGGATGCAGTTGGCTGATGGGGAAGCATCTTTCCTTCTTCCTGTACAGCAGGGGCTTCGGGAGGTATTAGCCCCGTCTCCGCCTCTCGATAAGCCCCGCCTCCGCCGCTCGGTAAACCCCGCCCCCTCTGCCGCGATTTTTTTTTTTTTTTAAATAGACCCGGGTGGAGAACAATTAATCCTCCAGCCAGGTACCTCTTTTAGCTCCCCTGCACTCCGGCCATGAGTGAGCTGTGTCGGCCACAGGGCGCCCCCTGTTCCATGGCGCCCTGTGCGGTCGCACAGCTCGCACACCCCTAAGGCCGGCCCTGCTCGCATGACACAAGCTGAACGGCAGGGACAATCAGAATGGATTTAATTATATTTCCATTTCTAACTAATATCTACCTACAGCGACTGCTGACCATACCAGTAACAAATGCTGAGCAAACGCACGAAACCAACCAGTATCCTTCACTTTATGGATCTCCTCTTAATAGAGACTGATAAGTTGTATTCATACTGTTATACCCAGCCCTAAATTGTGGTACCTATTACCGACTTTATTGATACCGGATACCGCAAAGGGCAGTAATGCCTCGTTTCCACTGAGCTTAACAGTTCGGGTCGGTACGGTTTGGTACGCTATTTTGAGTGTTTACATTATAAAAGTGGCCAATACAACCGAGCCAAGCCGCACCATTCCTCGGCCCCCTTAAACTGTAGATCCATAGAAAATGGTACTGTACGGTTACGGTGGAGATAATGGCGTCACGATACATTTAATTGATTGGCGGACAAAAAAAACTTTAGTGCTCACTTTAAAGGCAAAACAAACACCACGTAACCATTCAGTTCAGATAATAGGAGAAGGATGCCTGCAAACAACAGCAAGGTCTGGTCGGCTGTGGAACTATCCACTTTCCTAACTACAATTGGTGATCGCATTGTTCAGAGTGAGCTTGATGGATCAGTTAGAAATGAAAAGGTGTATAAAGATATTTCTCAGCGGATGGCAGCCGAAGGATTTGAATGGACGTCGGTTCAGTGTAGGGTAAAGCTTAAGAAGCTAAAAGGCCAATATAAAAAAAATAAAGGACGCCAACAGCCGTAGTGGAAACAGTCGAAGTACTTGGAGGTGGTACAACGCCATGGGCGCCATTTACGGTCACAGGCTGGCAAACAAAGGCAGGGAGGGAGGTCTGGACTCGGCATCTGCACTTCTCAAATCCATTATGGAGCCTGTTAGTAAGTATTTTTTCCACTTGGCATTAGCTTTAGCTCTGCTAACCATTTATAAAACTCACTTCACAAAACCATTCACTCTTTGCACAAAAACACATCTTATTTGTACAGTGCAATGAAAGGAAAGGCGAGTTAGCATCTTATTGTTTACTAGCTCAGCATCCCATCCTATTTAAGATAGTTAACTGTTAACATTATGTATTATTCTCATTGTTTGTGTATCAAACTCGTGATCTGTGCATTTTCAGATACAGTTGAAGGGCTCTCCAATGATGCCTCAAACTTTTCCGACAATGATTCATCCACGTCGTTCAGTAGCTACTTTTTATTTGCTATGTCATCCCATGTAGTGTCCTTGAACGCGAATGGTTTGAATGTCCCAGAGCGAGGGCGCCTTCTACTGGCAGACATGAGGAGAATGGGAGCGGATATCGTGTTACTCCAGGAAACCCACTTCAGGAAGGGTGTGGCGCCCTCTTTGCGGGACCGCAGGTAACCAACAGGGTACAGTCCTAAAACGCACTCTTACCAAACTAACACAGTTCGCTAAGGGAATTCTTGTCTGTGGGGGAGACTTTAACATCCCTCTTGACACCTCCCAACATCACCCCAACTGCAACACCCTGCACAGAAATATTTGTATCCAATCCTTCCACTCAAACCAACTAATAGACTGCTGGAGGTTTGATAATCCCTTCACCTAGGCTTACACCTTTTACTCTCTGCCCAGTAGGTCTTGCACCGACTAGACTATCTACATGCAACAGAGATTCCTCCATCTGGTACGCAAATTGTATATGGGCCCAATCACGTGGAGCGACCATGCCCCAATTCATGTAATTATGAACCTACCTGACATTGCCCATCGCACATGGAACTGGAAACAAAATGACTCAATACTTGATAACCAACAAATCAAGGTCCAATTACAGGAAATGATCTTGAATTTTAAGGCAAGACAGGAGGCTTCATATTTGCTTTACCTTCTTTACTGAAAACCTCCAGCAGCAAAGAGACAGTTTACAGAACATTTCCAAACAACCAAGCAGAACAAAATAACAAAAACCCCTACATTCAGAGCCACCCACTTCCTCTTTCTTTGATGCTGCCTCCAGGTGAGCAATGTACAACTCAGAGAGTGTGTCTGCTCTGGGTTCTTTTTTAATTCATGCGTTGTTATTGCTTGTTTTATTACTGTTTCATTTGTGGCTGTTGGGGCTGTCTCCTTGTGTGCGCCCCTTTGATTTATGGTTTAGATCTGGGCCTCTAGGGTCCTTTTGGGGCTGCTTTCTCTTGCTGGGCTTCCTCTGGGGGTCCCTCAGTCAACCAATGTGCTGACCATATCCGCGGCGCCCTCCTGGGCTTCACTGCACCCCCTCACGACTTTCAAATGTGTTGTGACCAGCTTCAGAAGCTTCGTGAGACACCATGGGGTCGAGCTGAGGCTGAACGTTAGACACATGAACTGGCAAGGTCGATCCTACCATGTGAAGCGAAGGAAGGAGCGACTTATGTGCCCTTCAAATCCAACCTTGCAAAGGTGGCTCTTGCCAATGGGCAGAAGGGTTGAGGTGTGGGTTGATGTCCCCAGAAACGGCTGATGGCCCGACAACTCTGCCGACCAGCCCTGCCGAAAACCCCCCCGGCTTGGTGTAGGGTTGCGGAAGACCTGTCTGATGGAAATCTGTGCCTTGTTCAGGGTGGTATACAGTCCCACGTGTTTCTTGAGTTCTGCAATAAATGGCTCTCCAAACAATAATCTGTTCGACTGAGGGCCTAGCTCTTTCTTCCCTAACTCCAATAGTCTGGAATCCATCCTTAATAAGGCTGCTTTGCGTCGTTCCGTGCACATGGCTGCATTTGCGTTCCCCAGCATGTATATTGCTCTTTGCACCCATTCGCTCACATCATGTGTTTCTAGAGGAGAATCTTGGGTGAAGGCCAGGTCCGTACAATATAAAACATTTTTGCCAGGGGACCGATCATGTCCAGCATTTTATTCTGAACCTTTCAGGGATCCCGGTCTGAACGGGACATAAATACCACCACCGTGGTATCGAACTCCAGGGTGAGGTTATCTTGTTTGTCAATAGAGGGCGTGGGCATTCCACCCTGTGCTTGACTCGAACTTCCTTTTACATAGGCCTCCTGAGCTAGAAGTGGACAAAGTGTGCCAGGTGATCTGGTAAACCCCCTTCTGATGACCTTGGATGTCGGATTGTGCATGGGTCGAACATGAGGGTGCCCAGTGTGTCAAAGAAGACACTGACCTCCCATGAACTCGTCTGCTATCCATTTTTCCATGATCTCCAGAAAAGGGGGAGGGATGGAGTCTGTGACGGACCGCTGGCACTCCGACTGAGTGCCTCCGCCAATCGATGCTCCTAGCGCTTGCCGAGGACTCAGAGCACTCCAACCGACACCATCAGCACTGCGGACCCCACTTCCAGCGATGCAGCTGGAATCTCTTGCCATCTCTCACCCACCCTGGATCCACGACCAGGATCCAGCTCCCAGTGGGTGAACCTCTCGTACATCCAATGAGCGTAGCAGGAACAAATCAAGCTCTTACAAGAGCTTACTCTGGGGAGTAAGTGATTATAGCAATCCCCAGAGTGTAGGTATCCCTTCCCCCTAGCATGAGCCAAGGCTTCAAGAAAGGTGCAAGTAGGTCTGGTTTATTGATGGCTACCTGCCCGGTATTTATGCAAGTGTCCACCAGGTGGACACTCCCCTAGGGGACCTGATGGAACTATGGGACACATATTGGATATTAGCAAATCACAGACAATACAAACAAAACACTCCCACAGTGACATCACAATCCCTCCTCTCTATCCTGGAGATAATTGGGAAGTAATCAAATTATCTCATAGGACAGAGGCAAAACTCCATTAACCACATGGTTATATAAGAGACATAAAATTACACAATGTTACAATTACTACATAAAACATATACATGCAACATATCCCCAGACAGCTTAGATCTGAGCGCACATTATTACTGAATGGCGCTCAGATCACATACATACAGTTCAATCGGCATGGAGCCAAAGTCTTTTCCATAGTCTTTCGGTACACGAATAGGCCCCATGGCATAGCTATCTGGGGTAGCACTACTCAAATACTGAAAGTCTTGAATGCCCTGACAGAAATACACAAATGAACCTTTCTGCAGGGTAAAATACAGCTATCAGCAGAGGGGCCAGGCCATAGTCGGAAGGCAGGAGGCTAGCCAGTAGTCCTCCCCTCCAGGCACAAGTGGCAAGGGCACTTCGTCACAGAGTCCTCATCCCCTGATGCTGGAGCCTGAGAGGTAAATGGTTAGGACGTTCTGAGTGACAGCTTCTCCTAAGCGGGGCCTTACCTTTCCCCTTCGGGGAAGCCGCGGTGGAGCTCTTCCTATGACGTTTAGATGATAAGGTGTCCGACCTATCGTTGTCGGTATCTCTAGCTTCCATTGGTGGTGGGGCCATCGCATCTGCCATGTCAGATGGGTTGTTTGCCAGCATTTTGGCGAGGGCTTTTTCCACCGAAGCTGCCACAGCAGCATTAATCCTCGACTGAAATCGGTCGGGGGAGATTGAGGGGAGTCCAACATGTTGGGTCGCACTCTTCCGGTCTGTGGGAGACAGAACAGGTCTCTGGTACAGTAGTACACTTATTACCACTCAGTGGCCTCCACGTACAACTGGGGGTCACCCAGAATTTCAGTCAATCAGTACCACTTCGTAAAAAATCCGAGGAGTGGTCTGAGGAAGGGGTCACCCTCGATAAGACCGGATGAGCGGTCGGCAATGCCGGGACGTAGCCCATGTATGGGAGGCGTGGTATCCTCAATATGTATAATCCAAGGGGGTCACCCTTATATAGTATAGTACTGTGGAGTTTTGGCAGCACTGTGAGCTCTTCTTCCCGGCTCAGGGAGGGGTGTACGGATCACCCGAGTTGTAGCGTGGCGGTGCCAAAATACATGCATCTAGTGCGCCTTGGTCTGTGCATACAGTGACAGAGCGTAGTCTGTGGGTAGAAGCCCTTAAAAGGGCGCGGGGAGTGACCCTGTCGGAAAGGGGGGTCCACCCAATGTATGTATGCTACTAGCACCGGAGTAAGACTCGCTTGGGGGTCACCCAGCGTATGTGTACGTTCCTTAGGGCTGGTGCCAGACTCGCTTGGGGTCACCCCTGTTATATAATGAACAATATGCATCCACCCTTGGATCATGAATAATGTGTCCCTATGTAGTAGTTGGATAATTCCAGAGGGAGTAGGAAAGGGCTGGACACTAGTTATCAGTTTCTGAGCCACAATCATGCAGATTTATTTTAGTATGCAACTTTAATCCTATGTGCACCTCAGGAAATCAATAGGCCCTTTTTATGTAAAGAATAGCTTGCACAAATCATGTAGGAACAGTAGGTACATATAAACATTGCAGTGAGAACTATGCCAGTTCGTGAGAATCACAAACTGTCAAAAACAAAAATGGCCGACGTGAATCTCACGGTACCGCGAGATTCAAGATGGCTGACGTCCGTGCGCAAATGAGCTGTGCGTCCCACGGTCGCGGCCTGCCGGTATGGCAAAGCCTCCCCTCGCTCCCCCCACCCCCAGTACCCTTGCCTGCAATCCCAGAAATAGACAGAAGAATAAAGCGCGATCGCGATAAAACGACGCGATCTGCGCGAGGTTAGTGACAGGTAGTGAAAGCAAAGTCAGTAGACACACCAGCAAAACAAATTACAGTAAAACATACCAGTAAAACATTTGACAGTAGTATTACAGGTACAAAGTGGGTAAAGTAGGGAGAGGGGGAACAGGGGTGAATATCAATCAAGGAATAAAATAACAAATGCCAGATCATTAAAAAGGCAGTTTGAAGCAAATACTCTGACCTGTGCCTTGGCTGGAGCAGCAAAGAAAGAGGAAGTCATGTGTCTGTCAGGTCTGCTTATTTTAGGTGTATTCGTCTGTTTGTATCCTGTTCATATGAATGGCTGTTTTCTATAGCCCAGCCATTCGAATGACTCTTTTTCCCGAACAAACCTGCCGAACGGACGGCCACCCAGGAGAGAAGTGTGCTGCTGGTTAACCTATTGATCCCAATTAGAACGTTGTGGTTAACCGCAGACACTTCTCAATTAAACGAATTCAGGGTGGTCGTCGTTCGTATGTCGACCACGAGGCAGCGGCCATTTTAAACCACGCGAAAGCCCAGCGGTGTTTGGCTCTATTTCTATGGAACTAAAAACGGACACTTTTTCTGCCGAACACCGCTGAAACAACGGAACGCCTGGCTGCCTCCACGAAAGCATACGAATACCGGCCGTTCGGGAGTTTGGAGCATACGAAAAGACTTAACCCAGATAGCCTTCCCATGGAGTCATTCGTATACCGAAAGACTGTAAGAACTTTGACTCCATGGCGATTGAACTATGTGTGTGGGATCTGAGCGCTATTCGCTAATAATATGCAATCAGATCCAGGCTATCTGGGGATATGTGATACGAATGAGAAATGTTTGGTTATTTGAAAGTTATGCATTTTTATGTCTTTTATGATTTTATATTTAAAATGGCGACTGGCTTTTTCCTGGAGATAATTGAGTTACTTGGTAATTATCTCCAGGGCAGAGGGGAGGGAATCATAATGCACTGTGGGTAAAATCTGTGACTGTGTGTCTGGAATGTCCCCATATCTGTCTGTCATTTAAGTTTCCCATTTGGTCCCCTAGGGGAGTGTCCACCAAGTGGGAAACCTGCATAAATACGGGCAGGTAGCCCACAGTAAAGCCAGATCCTGTTTGACCCTCAATGCGGAGCTTCTGTCTCGTTATTGGGGGGATTTCTTCTTCACGTTTTGAGACTGCTGGATGGAAACGAAAGCCGCTTGGTGGATATTGTTGTTCGGCGGCTAGCAGCAGTTCGTGTATTGTCGTTCAGGAGTTTGGAGCCGTTCACGGATCCCGGTCGGGAGATTGCCGCTTCCCCTGCATTTGGTTCGTGTACTACAGGTTAGGCGAACGGAGTTACTATTATTGCAGACGGGGAAGGTCTACTAAAGGGCGGTTTTGCCTAAAGACACTGGAGGTGTCTTAACAATGCCGGTTACTGATTGGTTTAAAGTTTATTGATTGACTTGTGCTGCTGGAGGCATAACGTAAAGAAAGTTATGCAAAATATGAAGCCTCCTGTCTTGTCATAAATTTAGGGATTATTCTAGCCTCGGTGAGGGAATAATCTAAATTTTATTAAAGACAGGAGGCGAATATTTCCCTCATTGAGATTTCCCTCCTTGGAATAGTTTTTTTCTCTATGTTAATGTTATGTTTTTTGTAATGTATGGTCTCCTGTTTGTTTAATGAATATGTTTCTATTATACGTTGGTGATTGTCCGTGTGCATGTACTGTGCCGTTGAAGTGATGATGTATATGGTATGGCATTCTGCCCTGGCAGTTTACTTTCACAATGTTTGTGTTCCTTGCAGTGTAATCTGGGTTCTCTCTGGTTCTGCCAGTTTCTTCTCTAGATGTGCCTGATACAAGGTGTATTCGTTGGTTTTTTATGCTCTCCTGCTCGGCCTCAAAGAAAGAGGAAGTGGGAGGATCTGACTGAGGGATTTTATACTGCTGTTATTTTGTTCTGATTGGTTGTTTGCAAAAGTTCTGTTAAATATTTCTTTGCTGATGGAGGTTTCAGTAAAGACGTTAAAGGGACACTATAGTCACCAGTGCAACTACATGTATTCCTGACCCTATAGTGTTAACACCACCATCTAGCCCCCCTGGGCCCCTCATGCCTCCATAAATATAGCTAAATCTTACTGTATTCAAGCCTGAAGCTGTAACTCTGCATGCTGTTAGACTCAGAAAAACAAGCAGTCTGCTGACATCATTAGAAGTGGTGGTCTGATCCAATCACAATGCTTCCCCATAGGATTGGCTGAGACTGACAAAGAGGCAGATCGGGGCAGAGCCAGCATGATTCAAACACAGCCCTGGCCAATCAGCATCTCTTCATAGAGATGAATTGAATCAATGAATCTCTATGAGGAAAGTTCAGTGTCTGCATGCAGAGGGAGGAGATACTGAATCACAGGATGCTGTGCACAGTGCTGCCCTGTGCTCTGCTGACAGCAGATCTGAGTGGATGGAGGCATATTATGCCTCCATCAACTCAGAAGTCCCTCTGGTTCACTCTGAGTGACTGCAACCGGAGGTGTTCCTAGCTTTCAATGTAAACACTGTATATACAGTGTTTACACGAGAAAGGCTGCAGGGAGCTATAGTTCTCACCTGAACCACCTCATTAAGCTGAAGCTGTTCAGGTGACTATAGTGTCCCTTTAAAGCAAATATTCGCCTCCTGTCTTTAACCCCTTAAAATTATGGGCCGAAACCAAAAATTCAGGATGCTCTTGGCCAAAAATGACTTTTCCCTCCCAAATGATTTTTTAAAACTTGTTTTCCTAAAATTTTATTAAAATTAGACTTTTTAATGAATTTAATCTAATAGGAAAAACCTCCCTTCTCGTGTAGTGGTCCCCCGCTTAATGCTCCTCTCTCCCCTCCCTCTTTTTTTAGTGTTTTCTACACCCCCCCTCCCTCTCCCCATAGCGATTGTTTTTCAACCTTATACGAATACATTTTGTACTTTTAAAATCTGAGAGTGCTGATACCGGATTGCAAAGATGGATACCTAAAATAACCAACAGCTGATGTTGCTAAAATCTTTCACCAATACTACGCCACGCTATATAGATGACCATCTCCTGAAACACCAGCCACTGACAGCCAACAGTACATACATGGAAACATAACAAGCAGACTAACCCCTGAGATAGCCCTTTCTCGAACCAGGAATTGACTGCATCAATTAAGGCCGCTCCTAATGAGGAAAAGCCCCGGCCCAGACAGATGCTCTAACAAATACTACAAAATCTTCTCCCCTCAACTGGGAACACACATGCGACAGGCCTTTAACTCCTTATCATCGGGTTCTGTCTTTAGCCCCCTGGCTCTGGAGGCCACAATCACCCACATTCCAAAACCTGACAAAGACCACACCAAATGCGGTAATTACAGACCGATCTCCCTCATAAATAACTTTAAAATATTTTCCCATATGCTGGTCAAACCGTTACTACCGGGACTAGTCTACCCTGATCAAGCAGGTTTTACCCCTAACATAGAAGCCAAAGACAACACTATTAAAATAATTAATATTATACACAAAGCAATAACTTATAAAATTCCAACCCTGCTGATCAGTAAAGATGCTGAAAAGGCTTTGACAGGGTCGACTGGTCCCTACTTTTTTTATTTTTATTTAATTTTTGTATTTTTGCAGTTCAAAAGATGGATACAAACTGGCTCGAGGTACCCAAACCAATGGGGTAGTAGATTGGTCATGCACAATTTAAAATAAAGCAATTAACAAATAAGATTGATGTGAGCATTCTTACATAGTTACATTGTTACATAGCTGAAAAGAGACTTGCGTCCATCAAGTTCAGCCTTCCTCACAAATGTTGTTACTGTTGATCCAAAAGAAGGCAAAAAACCTGGTCTGAAGCGCTTCCAATTTTGACACAAACTAGAAAAAAATTCCTTCTTGACCCCAAAATAGCAGTCAGATGTCTCCTTGGATCAAGCAGCTAATTAGAAATTATATCCCTGTATGTTATGTTTTTGTAAGTATTTATCCAATTGCAGTTTAAACATCTGTATGGACTCTGACAAAACCACCTCTTCAGGCAGAGAATTCCACATCCTTATTGTTCTTACTGTAAAAAAACCTTTTCTTTGCCTTAGGTGAAATCTCCTTTCTTCCAGCCTAAAATGTGTGACCTCGTGTCCTATGTATAGCCCAGTTTATGAATAGATTTCCAGATAAAGGTTTGTACTGGCCCCGAATATATTTGTATAAAGTTATCATATCCCCTCTCAGGCGCCGTTTTTCCAAACTAAACAGATTACATTTTTTTAACCTTTCTTCATAACTAAAATGCTCCATTCCTTTGATCAATTTTGTAGCTCGTCTCTGCACTTTTTCTAGTGCCATGATATCCTTCTTTAGAACAGGTGCCCAAAATTGCACAGCATATTCAAGGTGTGGTCTTACCAGCGATTTATAAAGAGGCAAAATTATATTTTCATCTCGAGAATTTATGCCCCTATTTATACAAGACAAAATCTTACTGGCCTTAGACACTGCAGATTGGCATTGCATATTGCTGCCTAATTTGTTGTCTATAACAATTCCCAAATCCTTCTCGTGTGTGGTTATCCCTAATTCTATCAGTATATTGTCGGAGGGTAAACACTGCGCATCTCAGGTCTTCTAACTTGCTATGCATAGAGGGAATAGCGCTTGCTAGGGTCAGTGATGTCAGGGTTAGGTAGACAATTCACGTCTTAGATACATATTAAATTTCTGTAGGTGGGTGAACTACCCTTAGAGGGGCAGCAAGCCCTCCTTTTGCCGGTTATAGGTATGTTGTGCAGTAAGGTCAACTTAGTGAGAAGTATGAGTGTATTAAACATGCTAACTGGAGAAGAACCCCTCAGGCCACTCTCCTAAGAAACATAGCTAAGAGTTCCCGCCATAGCATCGATAGAGTTATTGGTGAAGACTATCAGCAAACAACTAGAGAGTAAAGCATAACAAACATTTGTTTTGTTAGAATGAATGCTTGCTGAGCAGTGAACGGAAAGGTCAATACATCCAACCCCCAAGACATCACTTCCCTGAATTAAATCTGCACAACACATGTTAATACAGGACTCCTAGCGACATCATCATCATTAGAGTCAATGTAAAAAATAAAGAAAAGTGAGGGCACATATAGAGTCACAATTTGTGCAACATGGGAGTCAGCATGCCGGCGTGACTTTCTGGGAGCATAAAAGAAGATCTGTCTATATATGCTGGGTTATGAGGGATGTTTAGCATTTTTTTTTTTTTTTTTGTAGAGAGTTCTCTTTATGTGGAGTTGTGGGCAGTGCAGCAAGTCAGTCCATACCTGTCCCAGTTCAGCCGATGCCCCGTCTGGAGGCCGTGGTTACAGGCTCGGAATGTACGGCGATGAGCCACCCCAGCTGTATTTTGGGACCCCGTACTTTCACTTCAGCTTCAAAATGCATTCCAGGTGAGGTGCCCTCCCTGCCCTGAGACCTTCTATGAGCCGGTACCACTGTGTCATGGACTCGCCGCTGTCTTGGGGCTATGTCCTCCCCCGGTGTGGGGCTGCGTAGAGCTGCACTCCCTTGCTTCCACATGTGCCTTACTCTCTTCCGCATGCGTGGGTGGTGGTCGAACCCCGTGTGGCTCTTGCCCCATGTGGGCTGTCAGCATTATGGTTCGTAGTTTCGCCTATTGCTTTGCCCGGTTGGGGTCTTGCGCCGTTCAGGGTAACGAGCTCTGGCTGGCTGTCTTGCCAGGGGTTCGCTGGTCATAAAGCTGGCTTGAGATTGTGTTGGGGGTTGGTGCCTATTCTCCAGGCGATCCCAAATTTGCCTGCATACTGCTTCAAATTGTGCCTGGAAGGCTGCTGCCCAGTTGCTTGGAGTCTGCCGCTGTGTGTGGGTAGCTGTGCCGTCTGCCATCTTGGTCAGGCCTTGTGTGATATGCATCCTGAGGCGGTTTGTAGGTGAGTACTCACTGTCTGGGAGCAGGCCAGGATGACCTCCGCCAGTCTGGGGGGGGGGGGTAGATGAGGTATAACGGATCACCTGGTACCTCCGTTGAAGGATGCTCCTAGTGCTTCCTGAGGGTTTCCAGCACTCCAGCAGCCACCGTAACCTCCTTCAGCGAGCAAAACAGGAACAAGCTCTTAAAAGAACTTAGTAGTGATTATAGCAAGGGAAGGGAATATGCAGACCATAGCAATCCATTGTAGCAGATTCCCCCAATAAGAGACGGCACTCCAAATCGAGGGTGAAGTAGAACGGAAGCTTTTAATCAAACACACTGCTTTTATGCCCATTTTACAAACATAGTACCGCCCACAGGGTTTTGCAGAACAACCAATCAATACGTACAATACACTCAGACACTCCTAGCAATTGTGGCAAACCTAGCCACTTTTAATAACCTGGACTATATGTTTAAAAAGGTTGCCTGTATTTTTATTGTGATTCCTTATATTCCCTGGCTGTACCCTGTATATTATTGTATGTCCTATTGAATTCGTGTGCTAGCTGACGAATACACTCATGTGTTTCGTTTCACGAACAGCACCATTGCGGGCTGTTCGTGAACCGAATGAGCTATCCCTTAATAGCCCACACAGAGAGGGACGTGTGGCGCTTGTTAACCGATTGCAACAATGTTGCAATTGGTAATTAGAGGCTTTCCTAGGTGGCCGTCGTTCGGCTACCGACCACGCGGCGATCGGCCATCTTGGATCCTTTGTCTCCCCAGCGGTGTTTGGTCGCTGAGCGCGTGGTACTGAAAACGGCTACTCAACGGCACGAACACCGCTGGGCTTCCAGGCCGGTCGGGAGCTCCGGTCTTTTCGCCATAAGGGTTCCCCATCGGTGTTCGGTACTTTGGGTCAAACTCTATGGCAAAGTGTATTTCGTGCAGCGTTCGGTTGTTTTAGCTGGGATCTGAGCGGTATTCTCACAAACTGTGCACTCATACCCCAACTATCTACCTAACGTCCATTCGTTTAAATCTACCAAGTATCGTGAAAGTTATAGATTTTAATGTGAATTGCTGGTTCTGCTGCAAGGAGAGATAATACACTTAACGGTACATCCCAGTGGGAGTATCCCTCTCGTGCAGCAGTGCCTGATGGGACAAAAGGTCTGAATGTTAAGTCCCCCATGTAGTCCCCTACTGTATTACCCCTGCTATGTCAGTATGGAAACCCCTTGCACGGGGACTTGCATAAATACTGGATGCTGTGAATAAAAACCTCAGTTGACTCCCAGAACTGTGTTTCATCCGGTTACTGGGTGATTTGGGACATTGCCTTATTTTTCAGCGCTTGACTGCGGATTACCCTCTGTACCAGCGGAGATCGTGGTATTTAATATTGCCGATCCGCTACAGCAATGAAACACAAAATCCTCTCCTCTGTTTGTGCTATAATTACTGAGCACAATGGGCTGACGTAGTTATCACAGACAGGAAAATACACAATATTCATAACTTTAAAAGTATACATCAGATTCACATAATGTGACTTACATCTTCAGAATCAGCATACTCCAAATACAAACATATGTCAAAATCATACAGATTGGTCCATTGGTTCAAAAGATAGTTGGAAATCCCATTTTGACCAACTGCAAGCATGGCTTGGGTGTGGTAAGCCAATTGTCTCCAGCATACAGAAAATGGCTCTATTCACAACAGTAAAAACACATAAAAATACATAATTCCTATCATACTGAACAGAACCCCACAAACACAGCCAAACGGGGTTAAAGTTTAGCAACAAGTTCTAACTGATCTGTTAGTGACCCTGGAAACGGGGGACGGGCACACCTTCTCATGTATTCAAAGGGGCAGAAACAGTGTTTTAAAATCCAATAAGTCCAAATAATGCTTACACAGGGCAAAGTCTCCCAGGGGCCATGGTCACATGGCAGGAGGCTGGCAATCAGTCTTCTCCAATGCCCAGTGGCGAGGTCGGTTTCGCCACAAAAGGTGCCTGGCATCGGTTAAGACCCCTTGTTCTTAACCACAGGCACAAGTGCAGGTGATCCCCTACCTTTTCTTAATGGCACGAGGCAGGGCTGGCCCCTCTCGCCCTTTTTATACTTGCCATGGAGCCCTTCCTCAATGCTGTGCGGACTAACATGAATACATGTGGCATACATGGTCCACGGATCCAATACAAGATTTCAGCATATGCTTATTCACCATCACTGATCCGGCAGGCCTCACCTCATGTCTGAGCTGTCCACCTACTTGAAAATTTCAAACTTGAAGGTGAATTACGATAACAGTGAAATCCTCCCAATAGCAGTCACCGATCAATTGCTTACCAAGATCAGAACGTTGTCCCCTTTCAAAATAGCTCAGCACCACATTAAATATTTAAGAGTTCAAATTTGCAGGAAATATCATCTATATTTCTCACCACTTCTCGTAGATGTTCTGGATTGGCAGAGTAAATATTCTCAAAATGAGTGCACTTCCAGTCTGCTCTACCTATACCAAACATTACCCATAGACATTATCCCCTAATTTAGATATTCACAGATTTTATCTGGTTCGGTAAAAGACCAGACCCTCATTTAGCATCTTCATAAGGCCCAAGACCATGGGAGGGCTGGGCATGTGTGACCCTTTTCAATACTACATATTCACACAGTTCACCAGAATACTGGAATGGTGCTGAAAAGACAGCTGTAAACACTGGAGAACTATGGAAGAGGAATGGATAAATTTGCCACTGGCCTCCCACTTCTGCCCTAAACAACACCCTACTATAAGCCCACTATTACACCTTTTGAAGAAATTTGCCCATAGGTTCTGCTTGATAACACCTGTTCCCAATATCTCATAACGCAACATTGCCCATGGCATACAAGGAGCTCCCTGGCCAAAGCCTACATATCTCTAATAAATAACTGTAACGGATCACCTGTACTCCGACAGAGTACCTTCCGTTGATGGACGCTTCCTAGCTTGCGCCAAGGACCACAAGCACCGCACCGGACACCAAAACCACCGCAGACTCCACAACCGCCGTAGCTTAACTGGAGTCTCGCGTATCAGGAACAGCTCTTAGAAAAGAGCTAAGTGATTAGAGACAAGGGAGTATACAAAGTATAGCAATCCCCAGTGTGATTCTAGCAGTGCCCCTCCAATCACAAGACAAGACTGCGTGTTGAGGGTCAAGCAGGAAAAGAATGCACTGAGGCTTTATTGCTTCTTTTATACACATTTCCCTCCAAGGTTACCACCCACGTGGACTTTGTTGGGTACTGAAAACACAAATGTAACAACCAATCATATACAGACACACAGTTAAACACTCCCATTCATTACAGCAAATTCCTCCCCTCTGCTTGGGAGACAATTGAGCTCAATGGCTGTACTAACTCAATTAGCTAAAAAAAAAACAAACAAAAAAAAAACCCATACCCTTTACACAAATTTATAACTTTAAAATTACACATCATATTTGCATAAAACTTAAATTTTTAGAAACAGCATAACTATGGGAACAACATATCCAAATGTCCTTCGAATACGTTCAGCCGTTCGGGAGTTAGCTGGAAGTCCCATTTTGATCTAAATTAAAATGGCCGCCGCCACCACGTGTTTGTTTGTCGAATGGCGACCACTTTGACTGCATCCGAAGTGCCATAACAAAAGTACAGATCTTTACCCAGAGCATTTAAAGGGCCAGGGTCTGTTTAATGGGGGCTACCTGCCCAGTATTTATGCAGGTCTCCCACCTGGTGGACACTCCCCTAGGGGACCAAATGGGAGAATGTGACAAGGGACAGACAAGTAGACAAATAGTATATTCCCACAATGCATCCTGGCTTCCTCCCCTCTGCCCTGGGAGATAATTGAGAAGTAATTCAATTATCTCCCAAAACAAAGGCAAAAACTCCATTACACACGTGGGGACACAAAACCAGTATTATACTTTAAAATACATAAAGTAACATTTATTACATATCCCCAGATAGCTCAGGTCTGAGTGCACATTATTAGGTGAATGGCACTCAGACCACACGAATACAGTTTAATTGCCATGGAGCCAAAGTCTTTAATTACACGAATAGGCTCCATGGCATAGCTATCTGGGTTAAAACATTCCCCCAACACAAAATACCGAATCTACATACATTCGTTAAATTGGTACGAATCAGAACCAGGGGCTGGAGGCTCAGCGGTGCTTAGCTGACGCAGTGTCCAGATTTGGCGTAGGAAAGCCGGGCAGAAAAGCGCTGGCTGCCCGGGGAGCTCCAGAACATCGCCATCGTGTGGTGGCTAGGTGTAACCGCGACCACCCAGTAACAGTCAATTAAGCTGCAGTTAACCGCAGCTACTGGGTGGTCAATTGCCGGCACACGCTCGTTAAGCCGCGGTTTCAGGGAGGTAAATGGAGGGCACACGCCAGCTTCTGGGTGGCCAATTAACGGCACCGGCCGACTTCCCACGGCTCTGGGGAGGCTGATAGAAGTCTGTTTGTTCGGTAGATAGAATCTACCGAACGGCTGTGCAGAAAGGAAGGAATAAATCTTTCTGCACCGTAAAATTAACCGTTTAACTGCCGGTCCATAATCCAAAGGCAGCAGGCGGGCAACCAGGCTCCTCCAATGCAATGTGGCGAGATTGGTCTCGTCACACTAGGGATGGCTCACAATTACCTACAATCCATTACTGCAACTTCATGACCTGGTCGCCTATGCGATTGGGGACTGAAGCACGCCCAATTGCCTGGCTAAACCAATATGAGTAACACCATGGGTGACCTACATGTTTTCTCCAACACAACACACTAAGTACACACCGAGGTTTTTGCATGAATAGATGTTCTATACCAGGGATAGGCAACCTACGGCACTCCAGATGTTATGGACCACATCCCCCATAATGCTTTTACACCCGTAATGCTGGCAAAGCATCATGGGAGGTGTAGTCCAAAACAGCTGGAGTGCCGAAAGTTGCCTATGCCTGTTCTATACTTTCTGTAATGCATCATCTTTGAAACCATTGTTTGAACGTTGCTATACTTATGTTAAACCTAACACTCACCCTTATATTGTAACACATATTGGACGCAATGTGACCTGTCTGCAATGCACCTATACATCTACACATATCAAAGGGATAAAAGTCAAAAACAAAAAATAAGAAAGTAGAGGGTTATGTGGTAGAAGTGGTCAATATAAGAAAGTGTTACAAGACGGAGGTGGGCAATATAAGAAAGTAGAGGTAGACAATATAAGTAAAGAGAGGGTTACGTGGTAGAAGTGGACAATATAAAAAAAAGCAGAGTGTTACACGGAGGAGGTGGACAATATAAGAAAGTAGCGGGTTACACAGTGGGTAGATGACACGGTTATGTGGTGCTGCTGGATAGCGTTAAAGTAAGATTTTAGAGACTCAGAAAAGAAATAAAGTATTTTATTAAAACTGCCACTAAATTCTTACAAAGTAAAGGAGACACCACGTAATGGTACTCCTGAGTACTGGACACATTGTGTGCCTTAGAGAATATACAGAGGCGATATAAGTGGCATTCTGTGGGAGGAGCATGTGTAACAGATGGTAAAGTCTTTTGTAAGGCTTAGGAAGATCTGTAAAAACGCAGGAAAACTTCACACATAAAGATCAAAGTCTATCCTCTTCGAATTGTAGAACTGACTGCCTGAGCTGTTCACACGCCGGCAGTACACACCATCAACAAAGTAGCCTTGATCCACCCAGTCCTAAAACAACAACATGGTTACACATGCATCAGAGAGACAGTTCTTGAAAAAAGAATGCAATCAAGCTATGTGGGCGTTGGGGAGCAAACAAGCAGCGTGTGGCCCCAAGGCCACCCACTGCTAGTCTGGTGCCCCTCCCAAGGCCACCCACTGCCCCTGGTGCCTCCCCCAAGGCCACCCACTGCTTGTCTGGTGCCCCCCCCCCCAAGGCTACCCACTGCTTGTCTAGTGCCCCCTCCCCAAGGCTACCCACTGCTTGTCTAGTGCCCCCCCCCCAAGGCTACCCACTGCTTGTCTAGTGCCCTCCCTCCCCCAAGGCCACCCACTGCTTGTCTGGTGCCGTGCCCCCAAAGGCCACCGCTGCTTGTCTGGTGCCGCTCCACCCCCAAAGGCCACCAGCTGCTTGTCTGGTGCTCCCCCCAGGCCATCCGCTGCTTGTCCGGTGCCGCCCCCCCCCAAAGGCCACCCGCTGCTTGTCTGGTGCTCCCCCCCCCACAAAGGGGAGCAGAGATGCACATTGTATCAGGTTGGCAAGTGAGTACCTGCATCTGGGAGCTGGTGAAAGGTCCATATAGCTTGGCTTCTTCTTTATTTTCCCATTTATATTCCCACAGAACTTCAACTGCTGGTCGAACTACAAGGAAAGAATGGACCAAGTAGACAGAAGACATTAACTGGCTGATAGAGGCTGGTGATGGGGAGAGGAGGGGGCAGGCATGGTGAGAAGAGGAATGTTTAGCTTCATGTTAGAGATGAAGACAGTATTTTAGTTTACCATGACAGGTCCTTACCTCCTTTTGTTTCCAGCTTTTCCTCCTCAATTTCGTCTGCAAACATATCAACCACACGGGGAGGCTCAAGGGCTCGCAATCTGTATGCCAGTTTTTCATACGTGTCCTGATACACTTCGTAAACACCCAGTGCCACCATCTGATCCGCTAAAGATATAAGGTGTTCTAGGTGCCGGGATTTGCTTTCAGAGGCCTCTAGTCCAGTGACTGGTCCTTCGTGGAGATCTGAGACTGGCTCTGCACATCCGACATCCTCTTGTCGCAGTCCTTCTGTTTGCACTTTCTCTGCTTCTTCCTGATCTTCCAGTCTCTCTACCCCACTCTGTCCTTGATCCATCTTTAATTGCTCTTCTTTCTCTGATGCAGTCAAGTCTTCTTTGATTGTAGATTTCTTTCTTCTACTGCCTGCTCGGCCCTGCAGAGCCCTCTCTCTCTGAACTCCTAGTCTCTTTCTAACCCCTGTTCCGCCAAGCCGTTGGATGCCTTTTGCCACAGTTTCTCCAGGTAGCAGCAATTCTAAGATCCCTTCTAGAAGTACTCTCATTCCTAAAGGGGCACGACCCTCATCGGAATCAGGATCAGGATCATTGTTAGACTCTTCCAACTGAGGGGTTGCAACCTCCTTGATGCGGACCTGTTAAGATAGAGATTGCTGAGGGTGGTGATAAATGGAAGAAGCACCCTGGCCCAGTTCCCAATAATGGGGCAAACTACTTAGCAATGTTTTCCCCGTCTTATCGGTGTCCCAGCTGGGCTCAGACACTCCTCTTTGCAATGATGACACAGCTACTGGCTTCTGCAGAACCCACTCACCATATACTGGCAGAGAGCCTCAGCGGACTATTCTTAGCTAATAAATTGCACAGTGTGCATTAAAATTGCCATTATCCAGGAGCCGGCTAACGACACCCAAATTACACTGTAACCCCTACTCCAGCAACAACATGCAGAGTTTCACACTATAAACTCCTGGCACCATGACCACCTCATATCACTGGGAGTTTTAACAATCTCTTTGGACTAATCCAACATGGAGTAACCTCTCGCCCCCTTACCCAGTCAATGTTGTCCAGCCAGTGATCTCGAATCTGTGCTTCCTTCTTTAAGAAGTAATTGCCTTCTGAGTCAAAGTGCCCCTCCTCCATCTCTTCATTCAGGTTAAATGGTGTTATTAGTACACCGCCCTCGGAGTCCAGGGTGGCGCTCTCCTGCCCTGTAGTAGTGATTGAAGAGATGCTTAAGTGTTTATACAGAAACAGACAGCAATGTAAGGAGTGGAATAGAAAAATAAAGTGCAATCAAACAGGGCCTAAAAATAAAAATGGGAAATCTGTTCTCCGCACTGCTGACAGGTAACTCGTATATTACAGAGAGCAAATCACACCCTCCAAATTATTTTACCATGTTATAAAAAAAATTAAAAAGTCCACAGCTTGCCAACTTGTTAAAAAAAATAAAAAATAAAAAATTGACCAATCCCCTTGCTGCACTACAATTCCCATCATGTTTGGATAACTCAATTGTCTGAGGATAAAGGAAGTTAGAGATTGAAGGAAGTATTCTCATGGGATGGGGGTGGGAAGCCCCTCCCCCCCCATGACAAATACATGCGTTGGGAGCCCTATTCTCGTGGGAACTTAGCCGGCTGTCACCCCAAACTTGCAGTTTTGCTATTCATTGTTCTTCTCTTTCAGAATTTGTCCTTTTCTTCATTTTTGATTCTCATCAGTTTCTCTTTAAAAAACACAAGACAGAGTAGGGACAACGTTGTCTTATGCATTTTCCTACACTTGGCAAAATTGGCAAACGCTGGAGTTTAAGGCAAGCTTCAGCCTTTATTATCCAAGTAAAAAGAAATCTATGCACTTAAAAAGGGACACTCCACTTGCAAAAATAAAATAAAAATAAATAACCCACACCACCCAAAACATTTAGTAGATACACGACCAATGAAAACACTCATGCATTTAATTATACATTGTAACGGACTGTTTCAGCACACAAGGGGTTAAAACCATTTAGGCGATTGTCCCCTTCCAGAGACACAGGCACAGCTACTGCAGAACACCAATCCGCCGAACAGGAAACCATATGAATACCGTAAACAGCCGAATAGGAAAAACCATACGAATAGGTTTACACTCCTAGCAGTCAAACTGGAACAGCATACAATAAATCCCCCCAAGAACGAGACAAAGCTCCGTGTTGAGGGTCAAGCAGTGAACAGTCAGAGCTGTGGGTTTATTGTGCTTATGTACACATTCTTACACATTAGTACCACCCACAGGGTTTTGGTTTTGGAAACCAATAAACACATACAATACACTCAGACACTCCCACACAAATTCCTCCCCTCTGCTTGTGATTCAATTACCTTACACAATGGGTAATGTAATTTAGCACAAGCAGAGAAATACAATTTTTCCACATTATTCATAACTTGAAAAGTATGCATCACATTCACATATTTACATTTTCAGAATCAGCATACTCCAAATACAAACATACGTCAAAATCATACAAATTGGTCCAGTGGTTCAAAAGATAGATCGTAGTCCTTTGTGACCACAGGAAGCATGGCTTTTCTGCCCAAAACCAGTTCCACAGAGTCTTCTATCCTGGAGATAATTAGAAGTAATCCAATTATCTCCAAAGACAGAGGCAAAACTCCATTGAACACATGGCAGCAAAAAGACAGTAAAATACAATAAAATACACAAGGTTACATTTATGACATAAAATACAGACATGCAACATATGCCCAGATAGCTCAGATCTGAGCGCACATTATTACTGAATGGCGCTCAGAGCACAAACACATACAGTTCAATTGCCGTGGAGCAAAAGTCTTTCCCATAGTCTTTCATTATATGAATGGGCTCCATGGCATAGCTATCTGGGGTATCACTGCTCAAACAGGGCAAGTACCAAATGACCGGCTTTCTTGTCTTTGCAGGGGAAAATCAAGCCTTTTAACATGGGGCCATAATCCCAAGGCAACAGGCGAGCAACCCGGCTTCTCCAATGCAATGTGGCGAGATTGGTCTCGTCACATACATCTTTTTCACTGGGATAGATAGATAGAGAGCTCTTGTCTGTTGTCTTTGCAAACCCTCCCCTTCTAGCCCCACCCAGATTTTCTGTGGCTGTCCAATCACAGACTTCTCGATGACAAGCATTTTCAAGGTAGGTGCTCTGAGCAATTGCTGCCTATCGAGTTTATCTACTTTAAAGCTAACCAACCCAGGAAGTAACAGGGCCATCTGTGACTGACAGGCAAGGGGTGTAAAAAGGTTCATTTTCAAAAGTGTCAATTTCTATTTAAATCTGCACTTTTTGTAAAAACACACGTTACGATATACTGGTTTTAGTGTTTAGCGTTTTTGGCAGTCAATTAACAGAGTCTGAGACTCCACACTGTGAGCACTTACCCTCCACATCTTCCGGGGCCAACATGTTATATTTAGCAGAGTCTCCGCTTTCATAGTCATCTTCCTCATCGCTGTCCAGTGAATGTTTTCCTTTAAACCGACTCCCAGGGCCTCCAACCGTGTCAGGGAACTGAACGAAGACAAATTAAAGTGTGATCAGTAGGATACATTGCAAAAATCCACTCTTCCAACCCAAGACACAGCATTTTTATTTAACCACTTAAGGACACATGACATGTGTGACACATCATGATTCCCTTTTATTCCAGAAGTTTGGTCCTTAAGGCTTTAAAAGGACACTATGCGCACACACAAAATATATATGTAGCGGAGAGGCAGTATAATCCACGATATCTCCGCTGGGTAACAGGAACAACAAAGGATAATCCAGGGGAATCAGCATGCAGTAATCCAAGTAGCACTGTAGTAACCCTTCCTTCCCAAGAACTAGACGACACATAGGCTGGGAGTCAACTGAGGTCTTTTATTTCAGCTCCACAATTTATACAAGTCCCCATGCAAGGGGTTTCCTGAGTCACCTCCCAGGGGCATTCCCAGAAGGGACTACATGGGGGACTTACTGTACAGGACATTTCTCCCATCAGGCACTGCTGCACGAGAGGGATCCTCTCACAGGAATGTACCGTTAAGTGGATTATCCCTCCGTGCAGCAGAATCTACAATTCGTATTAAAATGTATAACTCTTTGAATATACGGTCTATTTAAACGAATGGACGTTCGGTAGATAGCTGGGATCTGAGCGCATCATTCGTGAAATTACCGCTCAGATCCCAGCTAAAACAACCAAACGCCGCACGAAAAACACATTCATTAAAACATATCTTCAAAAGACCAATTGCATGTAAGGGAACAGGATACCGAACGGCCCGGACCTCCCGAACGGCCTGGAAGCTCAACGGTGTTCGTGCCGTCAAGTAGCCGATTTTTAGTACCATGCGCTCTACGACCAAACACCGCTGAGGGAACAAAGGATCCAAGATGGCCGACCGCCGCATGGTCGGTAGTCGAACAACGGCCACCTTGGAGAGCCTCTAATTACCGATTGCAACATTGTTGCAATCGGTTAATAAGCGCCACACATCTCTAAGTGTGTGGGCTATTAAATGATGGTTCATTCGGTTCACGAACAGCCCGCAAAGGTGCCGTTCGTGAAACGAAAGGGAATCAGCTATCTGCTTTCGGCAGATAGCCAAGGCAGGCAATACAGTTATTCAATTGTATTACATTACACGCTGGAACACACAACACGAAAAACATACAGGCAACCCTTAAAGCGACAGTACTTAAATAATGTCCAAGTGGCTAGGTTTGCCTATATGCATATATATATATATATATATATATATATATATATATATATATAAAAAATTATATTATATATATATTTTTTTTTTTTTTTTTTTAAAGGGACACTCCAGGTACCCAGACCACTCCTGCCCATTGGAGTGGTCTTGGTGCCAACTCCCACTACCCTTAACCCTGCAAGTGTAATTAGTGCAGTTTTTCATAAACTGCACTAATTGCCTAACAAGGTTAAGTCCTCCTCTACTGGCTGTCTATGAACTTCTGGGTTCTTAAAACACTTTTAGTGTTTTAAGCGATGCATGAGGACCTCCAGCGTCACCGGAATCCCCATAGGAAAGCGTTGAATAATGCTTTCCTACGGGGCGGTGTAATGTGTGCGCGCGGCAAGGGAGAGCTGGTGAGCCTGACCCAGCGCCGGATACAGTTAAGTCACTGAAGAGGTTTTAACCCCATCAGCAACCTGGGATGGGAGGTGGGAGGGAGAGGGGACCTGCAGTGCCAGGAAAACTGTTTGTTTATACAGTCCTGGTCACACCTCCCTGCATGTGACTTACACAGTCTGTTTAATTTTGAATTTATTATCTATTGCTCTGTTAATTGCTGCTTAGGGATACCTCCAGTGGCAGTCACTCAGACAGCCACTAGAGATGCTTCCTGAGTTGTGCAGCACTGACATTCAGCATCTCCAGATTATGCATGGAGGCGTTGAATATTCCTAACAGAGATGCAAGATTCAATGCATCTCAATGAGGAGATGCGGATTGGCCAGTGTGGTGTTTGGCTCCACTCCTCCGACTTGGCTCAGAATTGATGATGTCAGCCAATCACAATGCTTTCCCATAGAAAAGCAGTGGGTGGATTAGATGAGATTCTCAATTGCAATAATCTCAGCCAAAGAGGCAGAGCCATACGCTAGCGGACCCGCACAGTGTTGGAACAAAATGTCATTTTATGCTTATTTAAGGAGATCCAGTAATAAACACTATAGGGTCGGGAATACACATTTGTCTTCCTGACTCTATAGTATTCCTTTAAATTTCAATTTACAGAGCAGGAGATAAAAAAATTCTAAAGCAAGTTAACTTTAGACTGAAAATGAAACCATTTTTTCTTGCTGGCTGCATGAGTCACAATGGGGAGGTGTGGCTAAGGCTAACACGTCAGAGACAAAAGTTTTATAACCTCCTAAATTAGGTTGGGGGGTGGGGACTAAGCAGTGAAATTTGGTGTATAGATCATACCCTGCAATCTCACCAAACTACACCCCCTTTAAGACTGATGACGGTCCTGAACCGTCATAACGGAAATATTTACTAACCTGATCGCCGCCGTTCCCGGTGTGGGGGGACTGCCTGACAGCCCAGACAGTCCTCCCTCGGGGAATTAAGTCCCCGCGGCCATGTAGTCGCTTTAACAGAGCGGTCACATGGCCGCAATAGGCGTCCTTGTATCTGCCTACAGGGGGACTGCCTGAACTGACAGGCAGTCTCCCTGCATGTGCAAAATAAAAAATAAAAATATATAATAAAGCAGTCAAAGTAAAAAATAATTATATATATAATTTTTTACTTTGACTGCTTTATTATATCTTTTTATTTTATAAACCACCAGGGAATGCAGGAGCACGGTCCCCCCTCCCTACATAAGGTAAGAAGGGAGGGGGATATTAACTAATTGGCCCCCACACATTACACACGAACATACAGCACACACACATCCATCACCCTAACACACACAGCACATACACACTAACAGCACCCTTACACTTATAATTACATTACACACACACATACACATACACATATATATATATATATATATATAAAAAATAAGTAAATATATATGTGTAATTTTATTCTCACTGTATTTTGATTATACAGTTAGCCCAAATACACTTAGAAAGAAATTATATATTTACACACACACAAAAGTTTTTACAAAATATACATGTCTATATATAAAATCACATCATTTCAAAAATATATACGTAGGCTTCAAATATATAAATATGAATAAATATTTAAGTTCTGTAGCGGATCGGCAATATTAAATCCCAAGATCTCCGCTGGTACAGAAGGTAATCCACAGTCAAGAGCTGAAAAGTAAAGCAATATCCCAAATCCCCCAGTAACCGGACGAAACACAGTTCTGGGAGTCAACTCAGGTTTTTATTCACAGCATCCAGTATTTATGCAAGTCCCCATGCAAGGGGTTTCCCTACTGACATAGCAGGGGTAATACAGTAGGGGACTACATAGGGGACTTAACATTCAGACCTTTTCTCCCATCAGGCACTGCTGTACGAGAGGGATACTCCCCCTGGAATAGCCTGTTAAGTGGATTATCCCTCTGTGCAGCAGAACCGGCAATTCACCTTAAAATCCATAACTTGTAATTTATTCGGTGGATTTACACAAATAGACATTCGGAAGATAGCTGGGGTCTGAGCGCACAGTTCGTGAGAATACCGCTCAGATCCCAGCTAAAACAAACAACCGAACGCCGCACGAAAAACACATTATTTGTAACACACGGTTAAAGTACCGATTCATATAGGAGGACCAAACTACCGAACAACCCAGAGCTCCCGAACGGCCTGGAAGCCCAGGGGTGTTCGCGCCGTCGAGTAGCCGTTTTCAGTTCCATGCGCTCGACGACCAAACACCGCTGGGGAGACAAAGGATCCAAGATGGCCAACCGCCGCGTGGTCGGTAGCCGAACGACGGCCACCTAGGAAAGCCTCTAATTACCGATTGCAACATTGTTGCAATCGGTTAACGAGCGCCACACGTCCCTCTCTGTGTGGGCTATTAAGGGATAGCTCATTCGGTTCACGAACAGCCCGCAATGGTGCTGTTCGTGAAACGAAATACAGTAAGGCTATCTGCTTTCGGAAGATAGCTGACAAGATCAATGAAACATACAGGGAAGGAAGTCAATTACAGCCAGGCACATATTATAGCACAATAAAGACACAGGCAACTTTTCACCACATATTGTCCAAGTTAGCCCAAGTGGCTAGTTTTGCCACAAGTTCTATGTGCATATTTATGTAAGATTTTTACATAATTAAGTAATTTTATGGATTGCAATTTGAGGGAACTGCCAGACAACCCAGGCCGAAAGTCCAGAAAATTTTATTTGCTAGCACTGTATTTCACCCTGTAACTTTCTATGACACCCTAAAACCTGTACCCCCCATGTACATGTTTTATAGAGTTTTGAAAAGTTACAGAGTCAAATATAAGGCTTGATTTTCCTTCTTTTTGTTTACATTGAAATTCGCCAGATTGGTTATGTTGCCTTTGAGACCATACGGTAGCCCAGGAATGAAAGTTACTCCCATGATGGCATACCATTTGCAAAAGAAGACAACCCAAGGTATTGCGAATGGGGTATGTTCCGTCTTAAGCACTGGCCACTTAGTCACAAGCACTGGCCAAAGTTGGCATTCATAATTGTGTTTTGCATTTTTAACACACAAACAAATATAAATGCTAACTTTGGCCAGTGCTTGTGTGACGAGACCAATCTCGCCACATTGCATTGGAGAAGCCTGGTTGCTCGCCTGTTGCCTTTGGATTATGGCCCCATGTTAAAAGGCTTGATTTTCCCCTGCAAAGACAAGAATGCCGGGTCATTCAGTGCTTGCCCTGTTTTAGCGGTGATACCCCAGATAGCTATGCCATGGAGCCCATTCGTATAATGAAAGACTATGGGAAAGACTTTGGCTCCATGGCAATTGAACTGTATGTGTGTGCTCTGAGCGCCATTCAGTAATAATGTGCGCTCAGATCTGAGCTATCTGGGGATATGTTGAATGTACCTGTTTTGTGCAATGGCTGCACAGTTATATGTTTTATGTGTTTTATTGTCTTTTGCTGCCATGTGTTCAATGGAGTTTTGCCTCTGTCTTTGGAGATAATTGGATTACTTCCCAATTATCTCCAGGATAGAAGACTCTGTGGAACTGGTTTTGGGCAGAAAAGCCATGCTTCCTGTGGTCACAAAGGACTACGATCTATCTTTTGAACCACTGGACCAATTTGTATGATTTTGACGTATGTTTGTATTTGGAGTATGCTGATTCTGGAAATGTAAGTTATATGTGAATGTGATGCATACTTTTCAAGTTATGAATAATGTGGAAAAAATTTATTTCTCTGCTTGTGCTAAATTACATTACCCATTGTGTAAGGTAATTGAATCACAAGCAGAGGGGAGGAATTTGTGTGGGAGTGTCTGAGTGTATTGTATGTGTTTATTGGTTGTGTTCCAAAACCCTGTGGGTGGTACTAATGTGTAAGAATGTGTACATAAGCACAATAAACCCACAGCTCTGTCTGTTCACTGCTTGACCCTCAACACGGAGCTTTGTCTCGTTCTTGGGGGGATTTATTGTATGCTGTTCCAGTTTGACTGCTAGGAGTGTAAACCTATTCGTATGGTTTTTTCCTATTCGGCTGTTTACAGCATTCATATGGTTTCCTGTTCGGCGGATTGGTGTTCTGCAGTAGCTGTGCCTGTGTCTCTGGAAGGGAAGATCTACTAAACGGCGGTTTAACCCTTTTATGCCTGAGGGTGCCGTTACAGCTTGTGACTAATCGGCTACTAAAAAAGACTGCATTCCCTCTACCTGTATGTACAGTGTAACAGGGGCCAAACCATTCATTCCCTGTGCAGGGATCCAACAGAAACAGATATATCACTGCATTCCCTCTACCTGTATGTACAGTGTAACAGGGGCCAAGCCATCCATTCCCTGTGCAGGGATCCAACAGAAACAGATATATCACTGCATTCCCTCTACCTGTATGTACAGTGTAACGGTGGGCCAAACCATTCATTCCCTGTGCAGGGATCTCACAGAAACGGATTGTGACGAGACCGATCTCGCCACATTGCATTGAAGAAGCCTGGTTGCTCGCCTGTTGCCTTTGGACTATGGCCCCATGTTAAAAGTCTTCTTGCTTCTGCATTCGGTCATTTAACCGGATGCCCGTTCATTCAGTAGTTAAACCGTATGAACAGCATTACCCCAGAAAGCCATCCCATGGAGTCTATTTGTATGGAGAACAGACTTTAGGAAAACTTTAACTCCACGGCGATTGGACTGTGTGCATAGGATCTGAGCGCTATTCGGTACTTTTGTGCGCTCAGATCCCAGCTATTTGGGGATTGGTTGCAAGTATGTATTTTGTGTGTTAAAGGTAATATGGTGTATTTTATTGTGTTTTAATGTTTTACTGTAAACATGTGGGTAATGGAGTTTTGCCTCTGTCCTGGGAGATAATTGGATTACTTCCCAATTATCTCCAGGACAGAGGGAGGGAAGTTAGGATGCATTGTAGGGATGTTTTACCTCTGTGTGTCTGTCATTGGTTCATGTCTGTCCTTTGTCACAGTCTCCCATTTCGTCCCCTGGTGGATTGTCCACCAGGTGGGAGACTCGCATAAATACTGGGCAGGTAGCCCTCATTAAACCAGACCACTGCGTGACCCTTAACACGGAGCTCTGTCTCATCTTTGGGGGGGATTTACTGTATGCTGTGATTGCCAGGAGTGTAAGCCGCTTGGGTGCTTTTCCTGTTCGTCTGCTAGCAGCTATTCGTGAGGTTCCAGTTGGGGAGTTTGGAGCATTCCCTTGTATGCAGTTGGGGAGCATTCCCTTGTATGCAGTTGGGGGTTTGGAGCATTCCCTTGTATGCAGTTGGGGAGTTTGGAGCATTCCCTTGTATGCAGTTGGGGAGTTTGGAGCATTCCCTTGTATGCAGTTGGGGAGTTTGGAGCATTCCCTTGTATGCAGTTGGGGAGTTTGGAGCATTCCCTTGTATGCAGTTGGGGAGTTTGGAGCATTCCCTTGTATGCAGTTGGGGAGTTTGGAGCATTCCCTTGTATGCAGTTGGGGAGTTTGGAGCATTCCCTTGTATGCAGTTGGGGAGTTTGGAGCATTCCCTTGTATGCAGTTGGGGAGTTTGGAGCATTCCCTTGTATGCAGTTGGGGAGTTTGGAGCATTCCCTTGTATGCAGTTGGGGCGTTTGGAGCATTCCCTTGTATGCAGTTGGGGAGTTTGGAGCATTCCCTTGTATGCAGTTGGGGAGTTTGGAGCATTCCCTTGTATGCAGTTGGGGAGTTTGGAGCATTCCCTTGCATGCAGTTGGGGAGTTTGGAGCATTCCCTTGTATGCAGTTGGGGAGTTTGGAGCATTCCCTTGTATGCAGTTGGGGAGTTTGGTATTCTGCAGTAGCTGTGCCTGTATCTCTGGAAGGGGAAGATCTTCTAAACGGCGGTTTAACCCTTTTATGCTGAGGGTGGAGTTACACAGATATATCACTGCATTCCCTCTACCTGTAAGTACAGTGTAACGGTGGGCCAAACCATTCATTCCCTGTGCAGGGATAACCCAGAAACAGATATATCACTGCATTCCCTCTACCTGTATGTACAGTGTAACGGTGGGCCAAACCATTCATTCCCTGTGCAGGGATCTCACAGAAACAGATATATCACTGCATTCCCTCTACCTGTATGTACAGAGTAACGGTGGGCCAAACCATTAATTCCCTGTGCAGGGATAACCCAGAAACACAGATATATCACTGCATTCCCTCTACCTGTATGTACAGTGTAACGGTGGGCCAAACCATTCATTCCCTGTGCAGGGATCTGACCTGGATTACATCAATACCAATCGCTATCAAACTTCTTTACAGTTTGCCAGAAAGCATTCATTCTTCCCTTCTGGGATTTCACAGCATCTGTCTGCCTAATAGTGTGTCATTATTTTACTTCTCTTTAAAAAGGATTACCCCTGCCACCATAACCACTTTAGTGATCTGAAGTGGTAAGAGTCCATATATGTAGTGAAACATTGTACATCCAAAGAGACTGTTAATGTTATGCTGGGAACTATTCCCCCCCCCCCAGCATGTGGCATTGGCTGTCCAGAACTCTGCTCCAGGCTGCCCACTGTCAATTCTGTGCAAAAAATACACGTGTTAGCAAGCATGGCATGCCGACAACAAACGTAATAACCTGCAAGTGGAAGCTAGCTCTCCCCTCCCAGCTGCTTCCATCGCAGAGTTTCTGAAATTTTGAAAAAAAGGTTTTAAATTCTTCCCTTTAACGACGCTGAAGGCATGCATGTGCTCCTAGTCGGCGAAATGGTCCCATCAAGAACAGCCCCTGGAGCTTTGCAGGCCTGAATCTATATGTGAGACAGTAGTGGTAGACAAAAAACGGGGGATAACCCCTAAACTGCTAACTGTTATAAATGTAAAAGAAAAAACTACCAATAGGTGTCTCAAAAATGGGTATAAAGTCATAATTGATACAGTAAGCCTTAAAACATAACTTTTAATGTTTATATTAAAAGTAAAAAAAACACATATACATATATACACATATATATATACACACACACACACATATATATATATATATATATGTAAATAAAAAGCGCAAAGCTAAATATTAGTCCTGTCTAGGTAGTCCTGCTCGAACTGACATTGATATTCTCCCTGCTATATTTGCAAATCGAGGGTTCAGTCTCAGTTCGAGCAAGACTAGCTATACAGGACTAATATTTAGCTTTGTGCTTTTTTATATGTTTTTACTTTTAATATACACAGTAAAAGTTATGTTTTAAGGCTTACTGTGTCAAGTATGACATTTTTGAGACATCTATTGGTAGTTTTTTGTTTTACATTTAAACAGTTAGCAGAATTTACTGCAAATCGAGGGAGAGGGGGCACCGTCTCCATAGTGCCCAATAGGGCATGTTACTCCGATGTGTTAGAGTAACCCTTTACGTTTTTCGGCACCAGAACAAATACAGCGTTTTGCAGAGGTTATGGTGCCAGGAGACCACCAGTAATTAGTCAAACTGTTACCTGACACTTGCCTTGCTAGGGTCTTTGTATTTAGCATGTTTTAACCACAACTATGTGTGCTGACTGGATGTCTAGATGAGTGAAAATGGTAAAAGGCAGCAGGAATTTAGTCCATGGTTATAGTTTGCAGTGCGTGCCCACTGACATATCCAATACTAACTCTCTACGGAGCATGTGGATCGACTGAAAGCTTCAATACTGCTTTACTCACATGCCTCTTCGAGGACTCCTCATCCACACCATCATCTTCAAAAGTCACCTTTCTCTTCGACATTCTGAGAGGACCACCTAGCAATGAGAAAGTGTCTATATCAAGGGTAGGCAACCTTTTAGTAGTACAATGCCAAACAAGATGTTTAAGTCTCTTGTCGCGCCAGTCCTACATAAGTTGCTGTACTCTGCCTGTGTTATTTATGGGTGGTGCAGTTACTTTGTAACATTGTATTTATGTGTATGTGGGCTGATATAATGTATGCGTTCATGATTATGTGGGGTTGTGTGTTTGCGCGTTTGGAAAATGTGTCACATTTGTGTTTGGTGGTTTGTGAATGTGTAGGGCTGTTTGTGGCATGTAAGACTGCTTGTGGGGCTGTGTGCGTGTATGTGGATTGTCGGTGGGGCTGTGTGCGTGTGTATGTGGATTGTCAGTGGAGTCAGGTTAGGGGATCCCTTTGTTTTATTTGTAGGAGTAGAAGGCTTATTCTGCAGCTGTCTGTATATCTAGCAGTGTGGGTGGCTTCCCTGGCGTCCCGGGGGAACCGAGTTGGCCAGGTACAGGTCAAGGGCAGGAGCTGCGATAGATGCTGAGGGCTGATTTACTGATGTAGTGCAGATTACAATTCACAAGTGCTGGGAGGAAGTGATCTGAGATGTGCTGTAATACGTAAATTGAGCATAGTCCCTGACCACCTGCAATCACTGCTCAGATTGCACTAGCAGATATCTGAAGTCCTACTGGGACTCCTGCAAGTCTCTGGCAGGTTCGAGTGCCGTACAAAGTCACCTCACGTGCCATAGGTTGCTGAACCCAAATCTATCACTATCAGAGAGGTTCTAGTTCAATAACAAGTGAGATTATATCCCCCTCCCACCGTATCACACAGATCCACACTGAGCACCCCTCCCCCCACATCACACAGATCCACACTGAGCACCCCTCCCCCCGTATCACACAGATCCACACTGAGCACCCCTCCCCCCGTATCACACAGATCCACACTGAGCACCCCTCCCCCCGTATCACACAGATCCACACTGAGCACCCCTCCCCCCGTATCACACAGATCCACACTGAGCACCCCTCCCCCGTATCACACAGATCCAC